>BPLR01009833.1:0-74189 GCA_021605095.1 Caerostris extrusa | reverse complement strand
CATTACGTATTGCTGTCCATTGAAATACAGCGCCTGAAACCTTTGAAGGAAGGGAACAGTCTGGGCCAGAACTTCACTGATGTACCGGTTGCTGTTCAGATTGCCCACAATTTTAGCAATTGAGATCGTCCATGATATGCTATGGCACCCCAGACCATAACTCCGGGTTTCGTCCACTGTGGCGTCGATAATGCACTGGAAGGCGTTCACCGGCATAGTGTTTGACACGAACGCAGCCATCATGGTACCACAACTTAAAAAAGTAGGATTCGTCAGAAAACACGATATGCTGCCAATCAGCACGCCAGTCTCTATGCTGAGCGGTCCATTGTAGCCGCAGACGGCGATAGTTTAGCGTGAGAGGGGACCTGTATAAAGGAGTCCTTGCGCGCAGTCCACGCTGCAGCAGACGTCTACGAATTGATGAAGCACAGAATGAAACACCTGTAGCTATTGACCACTGTGCTGCCAATTGTCTAGAGGAAGCTGTACGGTCCGTCAGCGCCATGCGGACCAGGTGTCTATCATCGCGAGCTGACGTCACATTTCGGGGTCCACTCCCGATTTCCGAGCTGTCTGAGCACTCCGCTTCGAAAGACGCATCACTGTGCTGCTGTTACGCTGCACACGAACGGCTACTGCACGATAAAACAATCCAGCTTCACGAAGGCCGATGATTCTCCCCCGTTCAAACTCTGTAAGTTGTTCAAATCTCGCTCTCTTTCGTCGAAGAGGCATAAGTAACGATTGAGCTAACGTTTGCCACTAGCAGATAACCACCGATAACCACATACACGCCTCGCTACAGCCGTCTATTTATTCGGATCCATCCGCCGTTCAGAGGGCGCAGCTCAGCATACGCATGTGTTATGGATTTGAAATTCTAATCATTCGCATATCATGTGCTAATTTGCATTTCCTGAAAATCAGCTCACTCGCGCAAGTCCTTCATGGTGTTGCAATTTTCACAAACATGAGCTGAGTTTTATATAGAGAGAGTGAGCTAATAGAAGGAATTAAAAAAAACTGAAATTCCATAACCCCCTGGCATTTTAAATTGTTCTTACTTTTTGGACACAGTACTATTCCTATAAAGTTATCTTCACAATCTTTCGGAGGTAGTTAAACAATTTCCTTTGAAAAGACTTTTCACGATCTAAGAATCTGGGACGTGCTGCCTCCTAATTGTGCTCTGCTTCCAAATTGAAAACTTTCCATTGTTCCTCAGGACAAGCACCCAGGCCTGATAAATGGCGACCTCCGACCCTCGTAAAGATAAAATTCCGGTTCGCGCAGCGTCGGACTCTTTTTGATATCCGGTAGCCGAAAAAGTCCGGTACTGAAAGTGAAACAAAATGGAGTCATTCCCGCGTCACTTCCGGTGTTCCTCGGCTTCCGGTCCCATCCCATTCTCAAGAGTCCTTTGTTCGCGTCCGAACCGCTAAATGTCCGGTTTTGTTCCTCTTGCGGCAGTTTTGCAAGCTGCGGGGGTGGAAGGAGGTTCGCCTCTTAGGGGTGATAGGAAGAATGGAATTTTTAAGTTTTAAGGGAGGAGGGAGTGTGTGTGTGGTGGGAATACTTTTGAATTATTTGGCGCTGTCCTGTTTGTAATTTAAACTGAATTAAAAAGAGTTTTAAAAACCACTTTTTTTTCAATTCTTTCTATTAGTTCACACTTCCCTATATATATCTTGTTCAAATTTTCAATCGTTCATAAAATACTTTTTATTCATCCTCTTCATTACAAATAATTTTTTGAACTTGTAGTGGATGACACTGGATGTTATTACAATTTTTCAAATATTAATTCATTAATTAAATTTAATTAATTAATTTTGGTTTTTTTTTTTAGTTTAAGTTGCATGTATCTACCGATAGATGGCACCAGATTAAAAAAAGGAATAAAAAAAAAATATTTTTAAAGACTTTCTGCAATAGAGTGAAAAAGATGTAGGAATTGATGTTTTAAAAAAATTTTTACATTACAATTATTACAAGCATTGAATTTTTTTTTTTTGGTTCAATTTCTGGAATTTAATGCCACTAATGGAGGGCTTATTTGCAAGCCTATCATCCTTATACTTTGACTTTTAATTATCCAACAACTTTTAAGTGAAATACTACTGGGTCCAAAAGTAAAAGTCATTTTCAATTTAAAATTCCCGAGGTTTATGGAATTTCAATTCCTTTTTAGGTTTTTGGCACTGTCCTTGGCATCTGTACGCTTGAGATACGCTTGGCTTTGTGAGTCGCTCAAACTGATTCCGGCAGTTTTTGAAATGTCTGAATTCATTGTGCAAAGAACTTGCATTCAATTTTATTTGCGGAAACGTATAGAATGTTGCAGAAGGCATTGGTGAGCATTCCTATACCGGAAAGAATCGGCGTCAAATTTCGAATGATACCGAAAAAATTGAATGCGCCAGCTCAAACTGCATTGATGCTTCGTGACTTTTTCGCCGAAAATGTATAGAAAAAGTATAGAATGTTGCATAAGGCAATCAGTGAACATTCCTACATCGGAAAAAGGAATGTTTAAAAGTGGTATAAACAGTTCAAAAAAGGCAGAGAATGCGTTGAAGACGAAGAGCAATTTACAATTAGAGACCTTGCTGCT
Source organism: Caerostris extrusa (assembly GCA_021605095.1). NCBI lineage: Eukaryota > Metazoa > Arthropoda > Arachnida > Araneae > Araneidae > Caerostris > Caerostris extrusa. The sequence goes on along the minus strand of BPLR01009833.1, from coordinate 71,572 downwards.
GATGTTTGCAGCAATGATACCGAACTTCTGCAGTCATTTTGTTTATTTACTTGGCGATTTGGCAAAAGTGAAGGATTTGGCATAATATTTTACTGCGCAAACTACTTGGCCCATTCATTTCTGTGCTTACTTGGCAACTTGGCAGTGTATTTGGCACAAAGGGTACAGGATTCTAGATTTTAATCCTTTTTTTATTGAAAGGAATGGAGAACAGGAATTTAACAGACAAGATTTTCTGCTGATAACCTAAGAGTGATAAACAATAGCGCAGGCTAGTACCAAATTTGCCAGTTATATGTTTCAGATGTTCTTTTTAATACTTGCAAATGCGTCAATTATGGACCCTCTGCAGCTAATAAGATCTTGTAAACTAAATCTTTCAAATGACCCCAAAAAGAATCACATTGATTCATATCTGGTGAATAAGGTGGCCAATGCAATGCACCACGATAATTGTTTGAGTATTGAGTTTCAAATTCACTGCTAATCGTGTCAAACACACTGCTTCTTCTTTGAGGCGAAACACCGTCCTGTATGAGCCAATATTCACCACTATTTATACCCAGATTAAGAATTTGGGGGCAAAACAACTGTCTCAGCATTACCTCTTACTTTATCCTCAGCATACTACGTGAATGCAAATTTCAGTAATAAAAATATAATCTTTGGTTAAATATGGCACTTTGGGAGTTTCAAAATGACTTGGAATTGATAAGAAAAAAAAATTTTTTTTTCTGTTTGGCTTCTTTCACTGCTCACAATCGTAGTGCTTCTAATAAGACTCTGAGAAGTTATTTCAATTAAAAGTTGTAGGTTAATTAAAAGTTACCTTAAATATCTGTAAATATTTTTTTAATTTGATTTTAAAGAAAATACTGTAAAGATATACCATGATTTCCTGCCTATATGACCGAAGCCATTTAATCCAAAAAAATGTGATCTTCTTCAAGAAAAAAATGATAAACAAAAATTTATATTTACTGATCCATGGTTCGTGTTTTCCATGACATAAACCTTCATCTGTGTGAAGGATGAAGATGATATAATGATAGTCATTTATCTTTTATTATACACGATAAAAGATTCTGAAGTAATTATTTATTTTATGAGGTAATATTTGCCAATAATGTAGTAATTATTATTTTAGAAAGAGATTTTAGGCAATAACTGGATTTCAGAAATGATCATAAAATTTAAATTTATCTTTGGTACTTTAACATAACAATGCTTTATTTTATCATGTAAAATGTTATCAATTATAATAATAAAAAATAAAATGAAAAACTCAAGTTTTTTAAAAAGTAATTTTAGATAATTAAATGTCGGCAATGGTTATCATTTTATTAATTTATGGTTATTATATATGTATTACTCTTACAAAATATTATTATTAAATTATTTCAGCAATATTATTTTTATTTTTTAACGAATTGTAATATATATAAACAAGATGATTATATTTTTGTATGCTTTATTGTGAACTTCCTTTTGTGAAACATTGCAGAAAAAAATCGTAAATATATGCAAATTAAATTTGTAATAAATGCAAATTAAACAAATGAAAATGTAATTTACGTTCACTACTTATGTACTTTATGGATAAGATACTTAAGTTAATGATTTTATTGGACGTATTTTATGTTGAATTGATTCTATTAAGAGATTAATACTATTATTATTTCAAATATTATTAAAGTCAAATCTAATTATCAAATAGGGACACAAAAAAAATTTTTTTCTTTGTAATATCAATTTTGTTTCAGAAAGTATTAGTTCAAAAAATATATAATTTCCATTATTTATTCCTATTATGTAAATATGAGATAAAATACATAAAAATTAGCTTTTGTAATTGATTACAGAAAATTAGCAACATATATTTTATAAATAAAATGAACATTGGTAATGTATAATAATATTTTCTTCGTCCGGATATTATTTCAAATATTACTGATATATGCATTAATTATACAATATATATAAAGAAACATATAATATTTTAAAGCTTCATAAAGTAGCTTATTCTTATTAAAAATATTATTTTCTTTGTTTGGTTAAAATATTTATTAATTTTTATAGTTTTAAACTAACTCGTTCTACATAATATGGTAAGCTGTGAATATGTAGTTTTCATTCTAAATCCATTACTAGGGATTTAAGCAGTTAAAAACAAAATGTAATGATTTGTATTTGAATTTTTAAACCTTCATTCATCACCTAAAACATTCTGTCTCAATGCGCAGAAAAATGGCCTTATTCATAATTTATCATGATCAAAATTTGATAAATATCTGTATAAAAAAATTAAATTAATGGTAAAATTTGCATGTAATTTTTAAAAAAATGTTTTCATTGCATTTAACTTATATAATAAAAAAAGCCTAGCATTTAGATTTCATAACCTTAATAGAAATTGTTTTATTACCTAATTGTTTATAAATTGAATCGTCATCACTTTTTAAAACATTTTAATAATAAAATAAAATATTTTTAAGAAATTAAATATTAAAAAATCCTATAATAGTATTTGACATTATAGAGATTAAAAATTAAAAATTCATTAATTATAAAAAATTTCAAAAAGTTTATGCAAAATTTTTCTTTTTTTAAACATAAATAAATGCAAACGGTAATCTCGCTGCATTTATCTTTGATGAAATATTTCCTTTCATCTGACATTACATTCTTTTCCTATATTTTTGAAAACGAAATGTTCTACTTATTTAATCTCGTTCTCGAAGAATTTCGACAAGTGAGGGTGAAAAGGAATTTTTTTTTTGAAAATTCCTTTCTTGCTCTTGCAGACATCAATCAAATTAGTAAAACTTTCGCATCTTTCGATTTTACAATAATGCCAAAATTCCAACTATTCTTCAAATCCAATGAACTTTACGTTATTAATGGAGAGTTTTAAAATATGAAAATCCTGTTGATTGTCCATTGAAAATCAGAATTATTCGTATTCTAATAAAAAAAAGAATTCAACGAGGGCTTAGCGGTTTTGTCGGGATTCGCTCTAACTCACACTTGTGGAAATAATATTTAATAATCAGATGATAAATTTATGGAATGGTCGCATAAATTTAAGTACTCTCGTTTATTGTAAAAGAAAATAATTATCTAAAATGAAAAATTTGGATTTTATGTAATATTTGATAAGTTTGTATAGTCAGACGTATAACTATATGCAATGAAGAATGTCATTATCATAATCATCACCATTACGAATAAAATGAACTACTACATAAATAAAATTAGTTATTTCTATTTAGTGTGCTATTATATTAAAAAAAAAAAATCATTTGATGCAATGATCTTTTAATGTTCATTATTACAATACTTATTAACTTTCTATTGATGCTTTTTCTCTAAGTGAAATAATAAATTACAGCATAATGATAAAAAAACACGAGACCCTTTTATCAAATATCTTATTTATTTTAAATTTTAGAGATATAATGGATGAATACTTTTTATAATAATAAAATAATCTCAAATGCTGAAAATAAAATATAGTTTTTCTGATATAAAATTTGAGCATAAAGTTATAGAAATAATAGTTTTAAAAATAATTTTAAAATCTTCCTCATCATCGGCTCAACAGCCCCATGGTCATCTGCCTTGTAGCAGATTTCGAGACAAGAGATGTTTTCTATTTAGAGTTGTCAGCCCTACGCCCAACGCTCTACAGCCATATTAGAAGGGGGCCTGCGATTTAAAGTGGGTTCCGAACCACTACAAACATTCATGGCCCCGCTGGGATTCATCCTGTAACCTGTGCACCAAGTGCTAAAAAGCGCTAGTCACTCGGCCATCAGTCATCAATGAGGAATATCTCGCATTTTAAAAATATATAAGCATATATGTGATGATAGCTTTCGTTTAAACTTACCACTAACAAGCATCTATGCCACTGCCAGGATTCGAACCTGAAGCTTGTAGTGCCAAAAGGCAGACCAATTGACCATCAGACCGCTGTTCCCATAGAAGTTAAGTCAACTCTTTTCATTGTAAAAGAAAAGTAATTGTCTGAATTGTAAAATTTGGATTTTGTGTAATGTTTTATAAATTTGTATATTCAAAGCATTATTAAAGCATGTTAAAGTGTATTCTATAAGCATTGAAGAATACCATCATTGGCGCAACAGCCCCATGGTGGACAAGGCCGTCTGCCTACTGACAGATTTCGAGACAGAAAATGTTTTTTTTTTTATGAGGTAGGATTAAGAGCCCCACGCCTAATAGTCATATTACTACTACTACTACTACTACTACACCACACCACATCACTGTGCCTAGAGCTGAGTTGCCCCTATACAGTTTGGGAATGATGCGGGTGAAAGGAAAAGGACGCACGATGGAGGAAAATTTTGCATAATTCACTTTTGAAGGTACAGAAGCTGAACAATGGGGAAAATTCATACAAGAAACTGAACTAAATGTCAAAAATTTAAAAAATTGAAGAAGAATTAATATGAAATGCGAAAAATATAAAAACGTGAGGTAAGAGATTTTAGAGACAAAAATTAAAAGCAATATGATACAATAAGCACTACATATGAGATTATACAAATCAGAGAGCTGAAGGAATATTCATCAAATCAATTATTATAGAATTTAGAAAATCTTAATAAACTAATAAATAAATCGACACAAGCATAAATTGTTTTGTAAAACAAATTACTTAAATATGCAAACATTGTACTGTTATGTTACCTGAAATATATACACAAGAAAAGATTATTTTATAAAGTTATTTACTTTACATGATTCACAATAATAAATTATTTTAACAGCGAATTACCTTGATATTATAACACAGTATATGCAAACACTTAGATTATTTAAAAGAAATATTACTTAAAATATACACGCAAAAAAAAAAAAATATATATATATATATATACATATATATATATATATATATAATATATATATATATACACACACTTAAATCTTTGTGAGAAGCAAAACTATAAGTATATACACATGATGAGTAAAGTCAATTGTTTTATAAAGCAGGATTACTCTGTTTATAAATACATTCACACACGCACAGAGTAAAGAAAAATATATATATGTAAAAAAAGAAAGTATGTTACTAAAGATTGTTTAAAAATTTGTGTACAAAATATTGTTTGACACTTATTCCGGGATAAGTAAGATTTGATTTTCACAAATAAAGTTCATCATGCTTCGGATTTTGAGTCGAGACCCTTTGCATTTTAAGACGTTAATCTTCCATTGAATAGTATTCTCTTCGGAAGGTTTCTTCATATGCCATGATAAAGTAAGTGGGCAGGTGGTAGCATAGTGAAGAGGATTACCCACATCTCACAAGAACAATAGCTTGCGTCCCTCAGATGAAATCGTTGTAGGTAAGACGGAAATGGACCATGCCCTGTTAAAAACATGGTCTCCTCTCTTGTCCATCCAAAGCAGAATATGCCGACACTTTTTAATGATTTCATAAATAGGTCGACCCGTAAATCCTTCATCCCACTGTTTTTGCCATTTAGAAAGGAGGTGATTATTTAAAAACTTTTCAATTCTGAAAGGGGACTTTTTATTTGAATTGGCTGGCCATTTGAAATGCCTTGCTTGGCAAGCTCATCAGCGGTTTCATTGCCGAGATGTCCAATATGTGCTTTTATCCATCCCAGTTTTATCAGTTTATTGGAGTGGAGATAACACTGAATATTAGTAATAATAGTCATATTAGACCAGGACCTATGGCTTCAAGTGGATTCCATGACACGGCTGGGATTCGAACCCGAAGCCTGTGGCACCGAACGCCAGAATGCGACCATCAGGCCCTGATGATGAATATGCTTCACATTTAAAAATATATAAGCATACATGCGACGATACTTTTCTTTTTAACTTAAATTGAATTCGTAAGAAAATAAGAGAATTCCAATAAAAATATTTTGTATGCGTACCGATAGTCGATTTTCGGAAAAAGATATTAAGCAAATTTGTTTTATGCGTTTTCTCTCTCTCCCTAAAAGGAAAATATTTCAGCCAATTCAAAAGATATTTTGAAGAAATAAATGGGATTTTGCCATGAATAACTCCCAAATAATCGGTCATCTATTAAATTCAAAAATCCGGCTGAGGCAGAACTGAGTTTAATGGAATGGATGATAGGATAATTTAAAAGAAATCTTCCAAAGAGCAACAGCGTTGGAAATATATATCGTCATTGATAAAAATGCTTAAAGACACTATCGAAAGACGTCATAAATAATCTTCCATTCGAAATTCTAACATTTCTCGTTTCTCTTTGCTGATAGCATACATTTCCGTGGTTTCAGACCCAAAAAAACTTTGAGTAGGAATTCATCATGAATTAAGTATTGTTCTGAATTCATCATAAATTAAGCATTGTTCTGGAGAGATATTAGGAAAATAGACACTTTTTCTATTAAAGACATTGTTTTCTTTTCTATATAAATTATATTGCAATAAAGATGGAAATCTGAGAAAATTTCTCAGTTCAATAAGGATTAAATAGGGTTAAAAGTTATTATTTTTTTTTGATTCCACACATTAATTTCTAAAAATATAAACATATTAATGATATTTTATTTATTAATTTTATAACAAAACTAAATTAATTTGGTTTTAATGATGTTAATATTGTATATTTATAGTATTCTTTAAACGTTAAAAAAATTGTATATTATAGTATATTCATAATACTCATATAATTATTAATAATCATTTATATAGTTATGGTTATTTATATTATAGTAATTATTGTATACTTATACTATTCTTTAAAGGTTAAAAAATTGTATATTATGGTATATTCATAATAATACTCTATAATTATTAATAATCCTTTATATTGTTATAGTTATACATATTATAGTAATTATTGTATATTTATAGTATTCTTTAAAGTTTAAAAAATTGTATATTATAGTATATTCATGATACTCATATAATTATTAATAATCATTTATAAAGTTATAGTTATACATATTATAGTAATTATTGTATATTTATACTATTCTTTAAAGGTTAAAAATTGTAAATTATGGTATATTCATATTACTCATATATTATTAATAATCATTTATATAGTTATAGTTATTCATATTATAGTAATTGTTGTATATTTATAGTATTCTTTTTAAAGGTTAAAAAAATTTTTATATTATAGTATATTCATAATACTCATATAATTATTAATAATCATTTATATAGTTATAGTTATACATATTATAGTGATTATTGTATATTTATACTATTCTTTAAAGGTTAAAAACTGTATATTATGGTATATTCACAATACTCATATAATTATTAATAATCATTTATATTGTTATAGTTATACATATTATAGTTATTATTGTATATTTATAGTATTCTTTAAAGGTTAAAAGTTTATATTATGGTATATTCATAATACTCATATAATTATTAATAATCATTTACATAGTTATAGTTATACATATTATAGTAATTATTGTATATTTATAGTATTCTTTAAAGGTTAAAAATTGTATATTATGGTATATTCATAATACTCATATAATTATTACTAATCATTTATATAGTTATACATATTATAGTGATTATTGTATATTTATACTATTCTTTAAAGGTTAAAAAATTGTATATTATGGTATATTCATAATACTCATATAATTATTAATAATCATTTATATAGTTATAGTTATACATATTATAGTAATTATTGTATATTTATAGTATTCTTTAAAGGTTAAATAAAACTTCAGTGATTTGTTTTCCTTTTAACCAGTTTGATATATCTAAAGTATGAGGCGTGATATATGATTAGCTACTGATATTTAATGTAATAATTTAAATGTAAAAAAATACATTAAGTTAAATGTTTAATTTAATTATTCCTTAAACTGCTGTGTAATTTTAAAACGCACTCCACTTAACTTTCTCTAATTAACATTTGAAATATAAATTAATTCAATAAAGTAGGATACATTTACACAAATAAACATCTATTATAACCATGACTTTTTATTTTTTTCAATTACATTTATTGCATAGATACCAGGGGTTTTTTTCTGATGAAAATATAAATTTGCTTTTGAAAAAGGAAAAAATGTATTCGAAATTTAAATTTGTTTGATAAAAATGCAATAAATAGAACCTTTACGAAATAAAATGTAAGATAATGTGTTGAAATTAAATTAAATTAATTTAATCAATAATTTACAATTTTTCTTAATTTGTAATTTTATTTTGGATTTTTTAAGAGATAAATTAACTGTATGATATACGGTAAGATAGCCTATAAACGTTTGAGACTGCTGCATTTATAACTAATAGAGCAATGAAATTTCTTGATAATAAATAAAAAGAAATAATATTTAAGAACTATTTCTTAATTCTCAATGTGATTCTTGAAATTTATTTTCAATATTCGATCACATTATTTTAAGTGCGTAAAGATTATTGTCTACAAAACACATTTAAACAGTTACTTGTTATTAGTTTCCTTACATGATAGATTTTTTAGGAGAATATATATATATATATATATGTTAAGATAGCTGTATTATATATGGCGAGATAACCTATAAGCATTTGAGACTGCTATGTTTATAACTAATAGATCATTAAAAATCCTTCATAATAAATAAATAAATAAATAATATTTTAGAACTATTTCATAATTTTCATCATGATTCTTGAAATTTATTTTCAATATTCATTCATATTCGTTTAAGTGAGCAAAGATTATTGTTTACATAACGCATTTAAACATTTGTTATTAGTTTCTTTTCCTTACATGGCATAAATCATAGATTTTTGGGAGAAAATATATATATGATAAGATAGTTGTATTATAGGCAAAATAGCCTATAAGCGTTTGAGCCTGCTGTGTTTATAAATAATGGAGTACTGAAAATCCTTCATAATGAATAATTAATAAATAGTTTAGAAGTTCTTCTTAATTCTCAATGTGAATCTTGAAATTTATTTTCAATGTTTGATAATATTCTTTTTAAGTGGTTAAAGATTATTGTCTATTATTGTCTTTAACACATTTAAATAGTTGCTTGTCATTAGTTTCCTTTCTTTACATGGCATTAATCATAGATTTTTAAAATAAAATAGATATATGGTAAGATAGTTGTATTATATACGGCAAGATAGCCTATAAGCGTTTGAGACTGCTGTGTTAATAACTAATGAAACATTGAAAATCCTTCATAATATATAAATAAATAATAGTTTTGAACTATTTATTATTTTTCAACATGATTCTTGAAATTTATTTTCAATATTCGATCATATTATTTTAATTGGTGTAAAGACTATTGTCTACAGAACACATTTAATCAGTCGATTGTGATTAGTTTCCTCACTTACATGACATTAATAGTAGTTTTTAGGAGAATAATATATATATGGTAAAATAGCTGTATTATATATAGCAAGATACTCTATAAGCGTTTGAGATTGCTGTGTTTATAACTAATACATCATTGAAAATCCTTGATAATAAATAAATAAATAATATTTTTAGAATTATTTCGTAATTTTCATCATGATTCTTGAAATTTATTTTCAATATTCCTTCATATTCATTTAAGTGAGCAAAGATTATTGTTTACATAACACATTTAAACAGTCCCTTGTTATTAGCTACATTTCTTTATATGGAATTAATCATAGATTTTTAGGAGAAAATATATATATATGGTAAGATAGCTGTATTATGTATGGCAAGATAGCCTATAAGCTTTTGATAATGTTGTGTTTATAATTAATAGATTACTTAAAATCTTTGATAACAAATAGTTAAGAGCTATTTCATAATTTTTACCATGATTCTTGAAATTTATTTCATATTATTTTAAGTGCTCACAGATTATTGTCTTACAGATCACGCTTAAACAGTCACCTGCGATTAGATTCCTTTCCTTACATGGCATTAATCAATGTAGACTGTCTGGGAGGCTTGTTTCTCTTTTTAAAATAAATTTCTGGTTTCTAGGGAAGTCAGGTCTGCGGTCACCTAGTTTCTTGTCCGAGAAGATTCGGGAAGTCATTAGAGGGGGATCAGAAGCCAGTTGCCTAGCAACCATTCACGTATACATCTAACTGTGGACGAGAGGATCAGGGATTGCACCAGAGACGTAACGCCCACGTATTTGGGTGCTGGGCTGTGCAATACGTAACTGACAGAAGTTAATTTTCCATGTTTGTGTTACTCAAAGTGTGATGAAATTTTAAAATCACGTCTATTATTATACCTAAGAAATTCATCTTAAAAGTTTAAAATATGAAAAATATAATGTATTTTATGTGCTTAATTTTGAGATGCAAAGCAATGCCTATAATGAATATATTTTACTTTTTTTCATATCGCAAAAACAATGAAGAAACGTAACATGAAAATAGTTTAAAAAGGAAATTCATTTTATTTTTGCAAATTTTTACATACATCTTTTATAAAATCATAAATAATATAAATTTTAAACTCTACCCGTTGAAATGTGTGTGGTAGTGCTTACTCGATTATGTAATTACTCAAATTCAAATTAAATAAAAGGAAATAAATACACCTTTTCAGGATTTTGCATGCCATATTTTCCATAATTCACAACGTATTCCTGTTAACAGTTGCTGTGAGCATATATTATTTTTGATCTAAGCATGAAATTGACCAAAATAAAGTTTTGAATAGAGCCTAATATCTTAGGGACATAATTATCAAAGCATTTATATATTTTAAAATAACTTATTTTAGTTTTATTATCTTAATCAGATGATCCTCAATATAAATTATATTAATTTTCAAATTGATATTAAATATACAGTTGTAAATTATTTATTAATATTTTTTTATTTATTTATTTAGTGTTTTGGTACGATAATAAAGCAATTGTATTATTGTAAACACTTTTGTAACATATTTTGTATTAGCTGAATGAAAAGTCATAATATTTCCCATCAATATATCCATTAGAAAATAATAATTTCTTCCACATTAGAATTATCAACAAAATGAACGTTTATAAAGTGTATGGTAAAATGCTGTAGTGTTATATTAACTTTCAAAGAAAATATCTCACTGGTAAAAGAGTGTCTAGTTAATACAATAATAGAGACGGTGGTATATTAATTTATATCAAAAGAGAAAAAAAGTTCAACTTCATAAAAATACATTCTTGTTTTTGCAATTTTCACACACTGAATTTTACCTGCTTCACAATGTTCAAGGTTTTAATTTTTTTATTTCTCTTAATTCACAAATTTATGTCTCTATAATAACTGAGCACGTTATATGTACTAAATATGTGATAATTAAATTTTGTATTAAAAGTATTATTGCAAAATGATTATTTAAAAGATTATTGTTTGTAACTTATTAAATATTATATTAATTTATTATATTAATTTAATATTATTAAATATTTTCTTATTAAATATTATATTAATTTATTATATTAATTTAATATTATTAAATATTTTCTTATTAAATATTAATATTTTCAAATTGAAATATATAACAAAGCCTTTACAATTATTTTTTATATACATCTAATTAATCAAAGCATATTATAAGTAATAAAATGTTTGAGATTAAAGGATCATGAACATAATTTTGAAGAACTATTTTTTAATGTATAGAGATTAGTATTTTCTGATGAAAAATTTCTCAAAAATATTTAATATTTTTATAAAACAGATTACTTACAATGAATATTCATTAAAATTAGTAGTCAATTATTTTATTTATTTTTTAATAATTGCTTTAGGCTTAAGGAACATATATAGTTTAAAACCAAAAAAAAAAAACATTTTCTATTGAAATTTAATTTTTTAATTATTATTATTTATTTAAATATACAAAAATTCCTGCATTCCATATCATTGTTTTTAATAACTTTTTAAACAAATTTGAGAAAATGAAACTCAATATTCACATTATCAATAAATTAAAAAAAATGTGCAATAAGTTTAGAGTTTGATTAATGTATTGTTTACTTCTGGTTGTCTTATTCAAATATTCCAAATACATTTTCTTCAGATGTGCCGGTTTATATTCAAATAAACATGGAAACTAATGGGAAAAATAAACGAGAAGCTCAATCTCATATCCTTTCAATTTCATCATATCCTCGAGCATTTAATTTGGATATCGAAACACCAACAGATAAGAAACAAATCACCAAAGAAGAAAGTATTCGAATTTCAGTTTACTAAAGCAACAAGGACATTCTGTACATTTTTTTTTTTTAAGATTTTTATAAATACATGTAATAACTTTCTTTTTTTTTCTGTTTAGTGAAAAGAAAATATCTCCGGTTACTTCTTTTGTCGAAGAATAACAAGAAATATTTCAATGGGAACGTAACTTTATCTAAGTTTTAAAAAGAACATCGGCCTCATATTATTTTTTTTTTTTGCAATGGAAGTCTTAGTGCATGTATTGTATTGACTTCATTTCTTTTGCAAGGACATAAAAAAGAAAAAAAAAAAGATATTCTATCCTGTAGTTGGTTGTCACTAGCTGATTGCATTTTAAGTACATTAAATTATTTGATGTGTTTAGATATCGTATATAGTAGAGAAATATAAATTTATGTCATTTAGAAATTTTATGAGTTAAGAATTTGAATTTTAGAATTTTTATTATTAGATATCAATTCAAACTTTTTTAAAATCACAATTGTAGATTTTTTTCAGGTTTTTTTTTTTTATTTATTTATTTATTTTTGTTTAAACAGTACTTTGATTAGATTTAATTTAAAAAAGTGTTTTTTAACAAAACTCATAATTGCATGTTATTTATTCTTAACAATGTATGTTATGTTGAGATTAAAATGCCATATCAAATTACACATTATGCTTTTTTATTACCGTTTAATGATATTAAAAAGAGGAGAAAATCATTTAACCTTAAAAAAGGACAGCATTTGGGGTAAAACAATGTTAATAAAGGCTGAAGAAAATAAATAAATATAGTAATTGTGTCTACAAAAACAATTTAATTTACTTATTTGTATTATGAATAATATACAAAAATGGATATGAGCACCATGATTATATTTTTATATCGAAAAAAAAACCTAAAGATGTAACTACGTAAGTAACTGTAAAAATACAATAAAAAAGGAGTTTATGATTTGCAAATAAATTATTATTGTTGGAAAAAAATATTAGGTTTAAAAATTAATTAAATTTTACTAGTAATTAATCATAAATATCTTTTTATCTTTTTAAAATTTATTTATTGAATTATATACGTATTTCATTAATAATGCACATTAAACTTATTTAAACTAAATAAACAACAAAATAATGCAATAATTTTGTATTCAATATGTTGTGTGTTAAATACAAATTTAATTATACATATACATATATATATATATATATATATATATATATTGATATTTATGTCTTAATATATATATATATATTGAGACATTTTAAAACATTAATAGTTTACTACTAATCTATTATATCAGTATAATTCAGTTCAATCAAATGATAAGCTGCCTGTAGTCATTTGAAACATCTCTAACATGTCATATAACGTGACAACAATTTCATCTAATCAAGATTAAATCAGGGAAACATTTATCACATAACATGTTCAGTATGTTGTACTCACACTATCTGTATACATTAATTATATAAATTTAACAGCATTAGACTATTCAAACTTACTGAAATAAATACAAAAATAATAAATTTTATAAATATAAAATAAATAATAATAACATTTTTTCTTACTTAATAATATAGCACAAAATTTAATTTCAGTTTAACATATTTTTTAAAAGTTTTAACAGTTTGAAATCTGAGTAAAAAAAAAAAAAAAAAATATTTCTTTATTTTATTTTTGAAATCATAAAATCATCAGCTTTAAAAAATCAAAAGTGCATTTTATTTTGTTAATAATTAAAAGAGAATTTTCTGTTTGTCTTTGCTTATTGGAATAATGTTTTTGACAATTCTGAGAACTCAATATTTTTGCCAGTGAATTTGGACGATAGCTGTCAAAGCTCTTTAAGTTATTCATGCTTTATTGTTTTTAAAGATACGGTGGGCAATGAAGTAAGTAAAGAGTATTTTGTAATAGTTTTAGCATGTTTAGAGCATTTTTCTAAAAAATAGTTTCTTTTTAGTCAGAAATATTGTCATAGATTATTAGTGTTCAGTAATAAGATAAGTAAAACTGAATAGCACTTTGAAGCAATCCTGTGTTTATACAGCAATTGAAATTGCTATTTTAAGATCAGAAATGTCAAAATTAATGATCTCCTTGACGGTTCTTATTGTATTATTATTTTTTTTTTCTTTTATTTGAACATGTATAGGTCGAATTTTTATTTTTTATTTTTATTTTTTTTTTTTTTCCATGTTTATCATCATTAAAAATGGAAAAATTATAGTTTTAAATACAATGTTCATGTAATTAAAGTAGTCAAACATTTTTTCAATAACACTTTTCAATAGAATAATGATTTATTAAATTTCTTCATTAATTAATTATAAGTTCTACTTAAATTTCTTTCCTTTTAATACATTATATAATAGGTATATAAAATAATGAACAATCTGCTTATTTTAAAATAATCCTGAACTCATAAATACAACTAGTTAAATGATGAACAAATGTTTTAACATTCATTCACAGGAAAGGGCTCAGGGCCAAAAATGCAATATGTCATGAATTTTAAATTTAAGGTAGTATCGATTCGATAATTGTCTAATGATGTCTTCAGGTATAAATGAGATGATACAAGCAAAGACCATGTAAGACCATCGTAATCTTTTATGACTATGTAATATTGATACGAGCAAAATTTATTATTATTATTTTTTTTTTTTTTTTTTGCAGTTCAACAAAGTCCAATGTTTTTTTTGTTTTTTTTTTTAATTGAAGTTTATCTGAACTCCCCGCGTACCACTAAGCATCAGACCGTGATTATAGAAGTAAATAACAATCAAATCAATAACAAAATAATAATAACATCAAATAAATGGTAAAATTATATTACAAAATACAATTTTAAAAGAGCGATTAAAAGATATGATTTAAGAAACGTCAATGTAAGACTTCATACATTTATAAAGTCTGTAAAATCAGGCTTCTTATTAACAAGTTGAAAGAAGTTTGGTAGCCATTTAACTTTTTGAGTATTAGTTCTTTCTTAAAAATATTTCTATGATTTTCGATCCTGGAGCTGCAAAAATTATGTGGTCGATATTTTATACTGTGTAATTGCAAATAGCAGATTGTTTAAATAGGAATTAAAAGCCATGTCCAGTTATAAATAGAGCAAATTCTGAAATCAGCAAGACATTCGTAAACCCTAAGTCTGTGGTGAATAGAGGGAATGTACTTTAACGTGACAGAGGCATTGAATGATAATGTAATCCACAGATTATTGGTTTTCTTTGCGCTTTTTGATTTCTTTTTCGAACGAGTCAGCTCTTTTTTTTATTCCTGTATGGCCCCGCACAAATACAGAAAATGTGGTTATATTTGTTCTGTAAAGATACAAATTGCCCTTTTGAATATTAGCGATATTATAATATCTGGTGCAAAGTTTTTCAGTGACTCTAAAGAAAATAGCAAATCTGTGCAATTTGCAAATAGGAACCCTTTTGCTCATTTATCCAATTTAATGTAAGTTTAATGCATAGCAATTATACAATAAGCACAGTACATTCATAACGATTTCTATATTGATAATATTCTAATGCATTACCATTTTATAGATGTCGTAGGAAAAAACGAACTTTGTTATTTGGTTTATCAAATTTGTTATTTATTTTACTGGTTCTTACTAAACAAGTCAAGCTTTCTAGAGGTAAAATACCCCACGGCAAAATATGTGCCATTTTAAAACAATAATATTTACTTACTTAACTTTAAAATACAAATTTGAAAGAGTAAATAATGCAATTCTTAAAGTCTAAGAATGTATTTGCTCTAAAATATTTAACTTTGCATTTTTTTTTATCTAAAACGTGATGTTGTAAGTAGAATATTATTTTCCTGGCCTATTTTCTTTCTTATTTTTTGCTCCTCTAAAAGTATAAAGAAAAATTCTAGTGCATATGCTGTCAAAATCTATGTAGAAAAATTGAATGGTATAACACCAACGGAATCTGTTCTCAGGAAAACGTGCCTAGAAATGTGCATCAAAGCATTTAGGATTTGTTTATTCTTACAAAGGGGTTTTTGATAAGGGAAAAAGGCTACACACCAAAAATATTCACATGAATAGATTCATCGTAACATTTCACAAATTTCAGGTAGGTTTATGTATCATACTAGTTTACATTTTAAAATAAATATTTTCTAACACACTTCAACAGACTAATGCCAAATTAAAAGGCATTAAATCTATTGAAATGTAAACATATACATATGAGCTATTTTTAAGCACTGTTGATCCAATTTTAGAAAGTTTGAAAGAATTACAGTTTGTTATACTTGTCTTCTTTTCGTTATTATAATAAATACAATAGCATACAATATTTTTTTTTAATTTTTAAAAATTTTGTTCGACTCAGATTGGTAGCTTAAAAGCATAAACATGTCAGTATTTGATTTAAAAAATACATTACTTACAAAAATGGTTCATATGTGGGTGACTAATCTTTTTTTTTTGTTACTAAGCTAAATGGGTCTGTTGAGTATTTGTACAATTTTTGCTGTAGTACAGATGCAAATAATAAAAGTATTAATCATAAAAAACATTTTGAAATACGAAGAATTGTCCAATATAATGTATTTTTTTTAGTTTAAAGTTACTAAAATGGGTCTGTTAAGTATTTGTCAATTTTTGCTGTAAAGATGCAGATAAAACATAAATATCTATAATGTAAGTAAAGTAAAACAGTATTTTTTTTTAAAAATACATTACTTACAAAAACATGATTAATATGTGGTGTGACTAACTTTTTTTGTTACTAAGCTGAAATATATCAGTACTAAGCATAAATACTAAGTACTAAGCAAGTACTAAACAAGCACTAAGCATAAATATGTCAGTATTTGTTTAAGAAAATACATTACTTATAAAAAATGGTTCATATGTAGGTGGCTAATTTTTTTTTTTGTTACTAAGCTGAATGGCTCTGTTGAGTATTTGCCCAATTTTTGCTGTAGTACAGATGCAAATAATAAAAGTATTAATATTAAAAAAACCTTTTGAAATACAAATAATTGTCTAACATAATGTAAGCTTAAAGCAAATGTTAAATAAAGGAGATGTAGCAAAAGAATTTTCTTCTAAAACAGGATATAGCAGTTAGTTACATGTTTGCCCTTTAATATTTTGTTTGATTATCTTTATAAACTGTGTTTCAGTCATTCATTTTCTATATAAATTTTTTTTACTGTAGATTCTTCAACTTTTACTTTCGCAATTAATGCTTTTCGAAAAGTAAAATTAAATTTTTTTCTTCGAAGTTTGTTGATATAGAATTTGATTTATAGATATTGTCGTTTCTGAAATTCTCAGTTTAAAATATTTGTATATTTTAGCACAGAATGAATGAAATGTGAAAATATTATTTTTTTAAAAATAGTATCTTTTTAATCTTTGAAGCTATCATTCTCTTTTGACTGAGAAGTTGTTTCTCTCTCTCTCTCTTTTTTTTTTATGCTTTTCATAAAAACTTGCATAGATTTCTTTGGTTAGACAGCATTTTTTGTGCTATGCAAAATAAATATTATTGGGTTGATTTTAAAAATATTCGAAATAACTTTCATGTTTGTATGCTCAACAAATCGTAAAAAGAAAAGATATATATTTTGAGCTACCCAAAATGAATATTTCAAAATGAAAATAAATTTTATCTTTGTATGTGATGGAGTATTTGAGTTTTAAATACTAAAATATTCATTTTAAAGTTTCGAATAACTTAGCTGAAAATAAATCTTAATTTTAACTGCTGGTACATATACTATTTTTTGGAAATACTATTTTATTGTATATAAATATATCTCCTACAGTATATATATTGTATATAACATACAGTATGTAATATATTGTATATATTACGTACTGTATGTACTGCATATAAATTGTATATATTGTACACAAATTACATTAGATTTGAAGATATCAAATGGTTGGCAAGTGTAAGATATAAAAATACATTGTTTTAAAGTTAATGTTTCTTCATTTAATAATAGTGTCTTCTTCATTCAAAACGATTGCATTATGTGAAGCTCAGACTCAAATTAGAATCTTCTGAAAGCTTTCCTGGAGCATAAGAAGAAACCTGGAGCTTACTAGAAGTCTGGAAGCTCCATGGAGCTAGTAACAACGACAATTAAACTTGGTGAAATAGTTCTTCCATATTTACTCCTACGACAATAAGATGTGGGGTACATATACAAAAAAAATTATTTCCATCTTGGGTTGTTGAAGGAAAACACGAAGATCACCAATGGCCAACAGCAAAAATTCATTTAATAATTCATTCGCATTGCATATAATGGAAGGCCCCCAAAATAAACAGTTTCATGCAAGTAAAATAAAATCCATAGGCATTCAGATATATCCCAATCAGGTAACTCCTAAATTTCGGAATGTTTTCGGAATGTCCAATGCAAACTGAACATTTATTAAAACATTTAATCAAACCCAACCTTCTGTAAGCGCCTCTCATTTATTAGTTAATTTAATTTCACTGAAAACACCATGTCTACCATCTAATTATTGCACAGGAATGCCGATGCTGTGCCTAATTGCGATTCGTAATATTAAGCAACAATGGAAAGCGTTGTCAGGAGCTCAGAGCTTAACCTTTATAACGGAAGCAATCTCTGTTAATGCTTTTCTTATTGCACGCCACTCAAGTATTCCTCCAACACAATAGAGCGGTCGCCATAATTAAATTTTCACTCCGTGTCGTTAAAGCACAAAGAAATGTTTTTACCTTTCTAATCTCTTTTACGAGCTACTTGGGGATGAGAGACATGACCGCGATGATAAGGTAAGTATGTCCAAGTGAAGAGTTCTGATAAAGATTTCGAAAATGAGTTTTGGAGATAAGGTTGGAATTCAAAAAAATGTTAATTACTTATTTGTTATGAATGTGAAATGGATACATGTTGCAAACATTTGTTGTAGCCTGCAGCCTTGTCAATTGAAATTATACATTTAACACAATGTGTTAATTTGATAGATCCATTATAGAAATTCACTGGCTGAATAATATCCGAAGCGATTTTAATACTTTTTAGCTCTAGGCGCAGTGATTCGATATAGAGTAAGACTAATTGAAACAAACAAACAAAACAGTTATCGAAGTCTTATTTAAAATGACTATGAATTTACTTTTAGAATTTGCTATTATTGTAGCCGAAAATGTGCTTATATATATAGCAATAATTTATTATGTGTTCAATAAATATAAACAGTATAGAGAAGAACAAACTTCTCATCATTTTTTAAGCCGAACTGGAGTAGATATAACCCAATTGAACAAATTAACATTTTAACAATTTTTTTATTAAGAAAATTAAATTTCCACTTGTATGTACAACTATGAAATTAAACAGTGTAATTAGAATTTATTTTAAGTTGCTAGTATATAAAATATAAAGTTATTCTGTGCAGATTTTTATTTATCGTTATCTCTTAATAATAAAAATTGTTTATCGTGACTATATCAGTATAGAGCCCCTTTCAACTTTTAAAATTAAAATTTATTTAATTAATTTTGATTTAATCAATCATATAATTTTCATAACAAACATTTTAAACATTTTTAGTTGAATATATTTGACAATTTCTATTTCTCATTTATTATGAATCCTTTTCAGAGATAAATATATTATCAGTAAGGTATCTTACTGGTCATATAGTGATCAACATCCATAATATGTGATTTTATACTTGATGGCATTTTTCCATTCCATTTAGTTTGCATATAGATTTGAAAATAGGTTCATATTTAAAATATCACGCAACTTGAGATTATATCCTATTTTAAATCTTGAAAGATGCGATTTATTATATTAATTGTAAAAATGCTATTTTATTATATTTTTATTTTAAGCCATTATTATATTTTTTTTAATTTCATTTTCATTATATGCCAGCTATGTTTATATTATTATACCGGCTAATAACTTGTAAAGCAATGTTATTGTAAAATGTTAATATTTTATATTAATTTCGTGTTTAAAGCTTATTTAAAATTTTATAACACACTTTTTATTTAAAACTATTGTCTAAAATTTTTGTGAAACTCAAAAATTACAAAACAATTTTTTTTTCTTTTTTTTTTATTAAGAGCAAATATACAAAATATATATCAAACAACTGAAAATTGACTCGTAGTATATAAATGTTCTCAAAACAGTTATTTTTTCAATTATGTGAGAAGACTTAAAAATGATTCTTGGAAGGAGTGAATCAATAAAAATAAAACTTGAGAAATGGTACTTCTTTACCTTTAAAAGCATTACTTTTATTTTTGGAAGTATTCTAAACCTTAACTTAAACTCTTGAAAAGAGACATAAAGATATACAACGCATTAAATTTGCTTCTTCTTTGTTATATATTTTTTTAAACTCAAATTTGTTAGCCAGAAAATGTTCTCAGGTTTCTCTTTATTGGTACTTTCTGAGAAATAACATTCATCGGCTTCATGTTCATTCTGTAAGCAGTTGCAAAACTATTCTTTGCAAAAATTGTTTGCATATGTATTTAAAATTGCATGCAATTTTTAAATATATATCGCCTATCTAAGCTGTAACATCCAATCATTATTTAAATTACCAAATATTATTTTTTAAAAATACTTTTGAGCATTTTTCGTAGTTTTGTACAAGATTAAAAATTTAAATTTCTTAACAAACTTGGTTTTAGGTATCATTTAAATTTATCCCTTGTTGTTGTATTTTAAATCTCATATCTTATTGATCATGGTCATGATCAAACTCTTAATGGACGACAAAATTAACTAATATTTTTCTATATTTATTAAATATACGATAACATGTTTACAATAAAAATATGTTTATATATACTGCATTTACAATAAAATTCTCATTCTTTCTGTCAGGAGAAAAAATTTATATGTTTACATTTGTAAGTTTATTGTTCCATTTTTAATATTCCAAAATGATTGATAAAGTAATATTTAAATTTTATGTATATTAGTGCAAATAAATCTTTTGTTTGATACCAGAAACTTGCCAAAAAAATTTTCCAGTTTTATTAGTTTTCATAATTACTACAATAATTCCCTATAATTCTACACTAAAGAAATTTGGGCTTCTTATTCATTTGGTCTTAAATATATTATGTAGGTTTTAATGAAAACCAACATGCAGAGAATATAATCGAATAACTGCCAAATGTCCTTTACATATATTTTAGAATTTAGATCTATTATTATCCAGAGAATTATTTTATTTACCATTACTTCTAGGCAAATAATGGAAAAGAGAAATCATTATCTTCGTCATTAATGTAAAATGCACTTGTCTTCATTAACACTCATGGAATAGGTAAAGATTATTGATCTTAGAACATCTAAACGTTTATGTATCAAGCCATTAAGTAATTTCTCCACAATGAATAATGCCATTATTGTATTTTCTCTTTTTATTTTTAATAAGAAACTTCTTCATTTTTACAAAAATAGAGATTAATTGCAGTTCTAAACTGCAAAGCATTATTTTACATATATTAAAATGAGTTCTTTTTTATCATTAAAATGTTGAAATTACTCTGTTTGACCTTAGAGCATACTGTAATAGATGTTCATCAGTTAAGTTTCATAAACGAAATCATTTAAATCATTCAGCATACATATATAAATATATATTTAAAATTCCCTTTTTACACCAGTTTATTTGATCTATTGCTGATTTTTATAAAAATCAGTACATTCCACGGAAATTAATCATTATCAGTAGTTGATAAAAATTTCGTATTGAATTTTTGTGAAAAATTTCTAGTCGATTTATAAAGAAATTTTAGGTAATTAATTACAAAAATTAAAAAAAAAAGTATATGAACCAAGTAATGTGAATAGAGCAGGAGCACGATTATTTTGCATTTGTATTCAATGATATCACTTGACAGTGATGTTAAAATTTGTTTATTTTTCATATTTAAAAAAAATGATTAAAATATTTTCATAATATTGTTTACACTATAGAGTTTACGTATAACGTGAATTTATGTAGCATGAGTTTACATAGTTACTAGTAATAATATTAGTTACTAGTTACTAATAATAGTAATACTCTATGTAACATGAACTATAAACTCTACGTAAACTCATGTTACATAGAGTTACATACTATTACTATTATTAGTAACTAAATATATAGGTATGTCAGAGCCATGTAGTTCGTGTGTGTAGTTCATAGTATCATGTGTTATGGACACTTAAGAAAAAAATGTTTTTAAGAAATGATAATTATGGATATAATTCATTAAAGGCTAATAAAATTGATAAGTAATTATTCTTATGTATATATCAAAAACATACAAATAAATAGATACATCCAGAATAAAACGCAATATTTACATGATTGAAACCCTATTGCATTTATGAATTATTCACAAATCGTTAGAAAGTATAAAATTAATATTTTCGGAAAATTTACTAATGATACTGAAATTTTACATTTAGTAAGATGATATATTTTGACAATAACTATTTGGAAATTTAAATTAATAAAAATTGTTAGTGATACTGAAATGTTACATTTTATTAAGGAGATATATTTTGGCAATAACCATTTGAAAATTTAAATTATTTCAAATTATTTCTCATCGAAACTTTGCCCTTTTTTTTTAACTTTTAAAAATAGGATGCATTCTCTTTATAAGTGTTAATAAAAAGAGTTTGCTTAAATAATACGCATTTACATAGCACACGATCTCTTTCTATAACATTAAAGAATCCAGACTTACAGTCCGTACATATAAAATTTATCGGAAATCTCTCTTTACTCCTTCTTCAGATAGATTACAGCAACCGCACTATTTGCTCCCATGACACCATTAACATTGATCTGCTAGTTGCCTGAAGCGACAGAAAATTGCCTTCAACTAGATAAGGAGATTCTCTCCCAAGATATTATTTACCAGGCTCTGGCCTTCATCTACACAGCTTCCATAGATAGGGATGTACTAGTCTTCGACAGCTTTACGTGATGGATTGCGGGGGTGTTATGTGGGTGTAAGGAGGGCTGTCGAAAGTCAACGAAATTATTTATAACCTCCGTTTCACATCTGTTTGCTCCTATTAGATATTTTTGTTGGACTGTTATTGATTGAAAGTGCTTGACGAAAAGTTCATTTGCTCACATGAATTGAGATTTTTTTAAATGCGTCAGTTTCTACTGAAGTATTGGTGTTGTAATTCTTTTATTCATAAAAGAATGAGTTTGAGAAACGAGTAAATAATCATTTATAATGAAAAAGCGGAATTTCTATTTTCTGTAAGGAAATAATAATAATGATAATTAATTGAGAGACTAATAAAATTAATAATAATTATTATTTATATATCAAAACTTATAAATAAAATCGAAAATAATGCTCAAACTTTACATGATTGAAACCCTATTACATTTATGAATGTTTAATTATTATTAACAAATTATTGAAATGTATATAAATTAATATTTTTGAAACCTTTACTAATAATACGGAAATTTTACACTTATTAAGGAAATATATTTTGACAATAACTATTTGGAAATTGAAAACAATACAATGTATACGAAATCAATAGAATGTCAAATTTATATTTTCGAAACATTTTCTAATGACACTGAAATTTTACATTAATTAAGGTGATATATTTTGACAATGACTATTTGGAAATTGAAATCAATAGAAATTTACTAATGATATTGAAAGTTTACATTAATTAAAGTGACATTTTGATAATATCTATTTGAAAAATTAAATTATTTTGAAATATTTCTCATCTAATCCTGGCCATTTTTTTTTACTTTTTAGGATATGACGCATTCTCTTTATGAATGTTAAGTAAATAATAAAGAGGTTGTTTGCATAATACGCATTTTAGCAAGTTTACATAGCACAGGATCTCTTTTTGTAACATTAAATAATCCAGCATTAAAGCCCATAGATATAAAATTGATCGGAAATCTCTCTTACTCCTTCTTCAGACAGATTACACTGACCACACTATTTGCTCCCATGACACCATTAACATTGATCTGCTAGTTGCTCGAAGCAACAGAAAATTGCCTTCAACTAGATAAGGAAATTCTCACCCAAATATTTTTTTTTGCCATGCTCTGTCCTTCATCTACACACAACATTCATAGATTGGGATGTAGTATTCTTTTGACAGCGTTATGGGATGGATTGCGGGGGTGTGTGTGGGTGTGGGGGTGTCGAAAGTCAACGAAATTATTTATAACCTCCGTTTCACATCTCTTTGCCCCTATTCCAGATTTTCTTGGACTGTTATTGATGAAGAGTGTTTGACGAAAGCTTCATTTGCTCACAGAAATTCAGATGTTTTCCTGAAATGCGTCAGTTACTGTTGAAATATTGGAGTTGTTATAATTTTATTTACAAAAAGCTTGCTTGAGAAACAAGTGAATTATGATTTTTAATAAAAATGCGTTATTTTCTATTTGCTGGAAAGAAATAATAATAGTGATAATTGAATAATGTAATGTTATTTATTTACACTTTTTTTCAATATTAATTTCTTTTTGTTAAGCAGTTATAACAATAACATAAATAAGATTATTTAATTAATCCAACAAATATCATTCTAATACTTCATTGATGTATGATAATAATCTTTATTTAATGTTTAAAATATATTTTGAATATAGTAATAAAATTGCAGAACATAAGCTGTGATGTGTCTTACAATTATAATCTACAGTTAAAGAAATTGCAATTTTATAATTAAATAAATGTTTTAAAGTTATATTAATTATTTTAAAGCAATATTATTATTCATAATCAAATTATAATCTCTATTATTCTCATATTTATTTAATGATCTCTTTTTATATATATATATTTTTTTAAATTTACATTTAACTTGACATTCACATGAATTGAATATTTTTTCATCTTATTGTAAAATATCATGAAACTTACAAATAAATTGCTTATTCATTGACTTATTAATGTTTATAATCCCATTGAAAATATTTTGTTGTTTTATAATATTTTGTCCCATTTAAGTAATTTTTTGTTTTTAGTTACTGATATGTTGTCTAAATTATAAATCACCATGTGATGAGTTGATATATTTTACCCATAACTACTTAGAAATTGAAATCATTTTGAATTAGTTCTCATCGACCCTTTGCCTTTTTTTCACTTTTAAAAATATGATGCATTCTCTTCGTAAGTATTAAATAAATAATAAATAGATTGTTTACATAATACGCTTTTTTCATTAAGTTTGCATAGCACGAGATCTCTTTTTATAACATTAAACAAATCCAGCATTACAACCCATACATATAAAATTTATCGGAAATCTCTTTTACTCTTTCTTCAGACAGATTACAGCGACCGCACTATTTGCTCCCTTGACACCATTAACATTGATCTGCTAGTTGCCCGAAGCGACAGAAAATTGCCTTCAACTAGATAAGGAGATTCTCACCCCAGATATTATTTACCAGGCTCTGGCCTTCATCTACACAGCTTCCATAGATTGGGATGTACTAGTCTTCGACAGCGTTACGTGATGGATTGCAGGGGTTGCATGTGTGTGTAAGGAGGGATGTTGAAAGTCAACGAAATTATTTATAAACTCCGTTCCACATCTGTTTGCTCCTGTTGGATATATTTTTCTTGGACTGTTATTGATGGAAAGTGTTTGACGAAAGGTTCATTTGCTCACAGGAATTAAGTTTCTTTTTTAAATGCGTCAGTTTCTATTGAAGTATTGGAGTTGCTATAAGTTTATTTACAAAAGACTGAGTTGAGATACCAGTAAATTTTCATGTATAGTAAAAAATGCGAATTAGCTGTGAGGAAATGGTAATAATGATAGTTATTTGAATAATATAATGTTGTTTATTTATATTTTTTAAATTGTAATTTCTTTTTGTAAGCAGTTATAATAATAATATAAAATAAAGATTATTTAATTCATTCAAGAAATTAAATGTCATACTAATATTTCATTTATATCATATAATAATTTTAATTTGATAAAAAATTATTTTCAGTGTAATATTAAAATAACCTGTGATGAAAACAGAACAGAACATAACCTTTGATGTGTCTGATAATTATAATCTGATTAGATAATGTGTCAAAAATTTCAATTTTAAAATCTGAAATAAAAATATTTTAAAAAATAAATATTTTAAAAACTATATCATTATTTATAATAAAATTTAATGTATAATATTTTCATTTATTTACTGAATTCTTAATTTCTTTAAAAGTTTTATTTTGACAATAACTATTTCGAAATTGAAATCATTACAGCGTATAAAAATTAATATTTTCGAAATTTTTACTATTGACACTGAACTTTTGCATTTATTAGGTGATATAGTTTCACAATAACTATTTGGAAATTAAAATCAGTAGAACGTATGTGTGTGTAAGTGTGTGTTGCGTGATGGATTGCGGGGGATGTATGTGGGTGTAAGGAGGGCTGTCGAAAGTCAGCGAAATTATTTATAACCTCCGTTTCACATCTGTCTGCTCCTATTGGATATTTTTTTCTTGGACTGTTATTGATGGAAAGTGCTTGACGAAAGGTTAATTTGCTTAACAGGAATTGAGATTTCTCTTTAAATGATTCAAATTCTATTGGAGCAGTGGAATTATTATTTATTAAGATTATCTTCAGAAACAACTGCAAAATCATACATAAAAAAAAAAATTAATGTACTGTATTATTAAATGTGTAGAAATATTTTATATGTTTTTGTATATATGATACAACTTATTCCTTGAACATTTCAAAAGTAATTACTGAAATATGTAAAACATTTAAAACTTTTTGGGACGTTAGTAAAATCTAACGTCTGAAATATTTAATAAATCGGATTATTAATATTATAAAACAACAAAATAATATTATAAAACAACAAAATATTTTCAATGGGATTATAAACATTAATAAGTCAATGAATAAGCAATTTATTTGTAAGTTTCATGATATTTTTACAATAAGATGAAAAATATTCAATTCATGTGAATGTCAAGTTAAATGTAAATTTAAAAAAATATATATATATAAATTAAGAGATCATTAAATAAATATGAGAATAATAGAGATTATAATTTGATTATGAATAATAATATTGCTTTAAAAAAATTAATATAACTTTAAAACATTTATTTAAATTATAAAATAATTTATATAATAAAATTTAGATCTGGCCTTCATCTACACAACGTTCACAGATTGGGATGTAGTAGTCTTCG
This sequence comes from Caerostris extrusa, assembly GCA_021605095.1. Taxonomy (NCBI): domain Eukaryota; kingdom Metazoa; phylum Arthropoda; class Arachnida; order Araneae; family Araneidae; genus Caerostris; species Caerostris extrusa. The sequence goes on along the minus strand of BPLR01009833.1, from coordinate 44,152 downwards.
ACAGCGTTACGTAACGGATTGCGGGGGAGTATGTGGGTGTAAGGGGGGCTGTCGAAAGTCAACGAAATTATTTATAATCTGCGTTTCACATCTGTTTGCTCCTATTGGACATATTTTTCTTGGGCTGTTATTGATGAAAAGTATTTGACGAAAGGTTCATTTGCTCACAGGAATTAAGAATTATTTTTTAAATGCGTAGCCAGTTTCTGTTGAAGTATTGGAGTTGTTATAGTTTTATTTACATAAGATTGAGTTGAGAAACAAATTGTCATTCATAATAAAAATGCGAAATTCTATTTTCTGTAAGGAAATGATAATAATGATAATTAATTGAATAATATACTGTTAGTTATTTACACTTTCTTTTCAGTTTTAATTTCTTTTGTTAAGAAGTTATAACAATAACATAAACAAGATTATTTAATTAATTCAAAAATTTAAATATATTTCTAATATTTTGTTTATATCTCATTAAAATTTGTATTTAATTTTTAGAATTTATTTTGAATGTAGTATTAAAATATCAGAACATAACCTGTGATGTGTCTGATAATTATAATCTCATAAATAACAACAATTTGCAATTTTAATCCAGAAGTAAATATTGTAAAGCTATTTCATTATTTAGAATAAAATTTAATGTCTATTATTCTCCCATTTATTTAAAGAACTCTTAATTTAAATAAAAATTATATTTTTTGCCAATAACTATTTGGAAATTGAAATAATTTTGATTTATTTCTAATCGAAACTTTTACTCTTTTTTTTTCAAAAATATGTTGCGTTCTCTTTATTATGTTAAATAAATAATAAAGAGTTTGTTTCCATAATACGATTTTCAATAAATTTAGATGGCACACGATCATTATAACATTAAACATATAACATTTTTATAACATTAAACAAATCCAGCCTCACAACCCATATATATAAAATCTATCGGAAATCTCTTTACTCCTTCTTCAGATAGATTACATCGACAGCACTATTTGCACCCATGACACCATTGAACATTGATCTGATAGTTGCCCAAAGCGACAGAAAATTGCCTTTAACTAGATAAGGAAATTCTCAACCCAGTTATTTTTTACTAGGCTCTGGCTTCATCTACACAGCATCCATAGATTGGGATGTACTAGTCTTCGACAGCATTACGTGATGGATTGCCAGGTGTATGTGGGTGTAAGGAGGGCTGTCGAAAGTCAACGAAATTATTTATAACCTTCGTTTCACATCTATTTGTTCCTATTGGATATGTTTCTCTTGGATTGTTACTGATGGAAAGTGTTTGAAAAAAGGTTCATTTGCTCACAGGATAATAAATATAAGATTTTTTTTCAAATGACGTCAGCTTTTATTGAAGCAATGGAGTTGTTATAATATTATTTACAAAAGACTGAGTTGAGAAACAAGTAAATTATCATTTATAATAAAAATCGAAAATTACCCTTGCTATAAAGAAATAATAATATGTGATATTAATTGAATAAAATGTTATTTACCTAACACTTTTATTAATTTTAATTTTTTTTTAAGTACTTATAACAATAATGTAAATAAGATTATTTAATTCATTCATGAATTTTAATGTCCTTCTAATATTTCATTCATATGTGATAATAATCTGTAATTAGTGTCTAAAATATATTTTGAATGTAGTAATAAAATAGCAAAACATAACGTGTCATATGTCTGACAATTATAATTTATAATTAAAGAAATTGCAATTTTATAATTAAGTAAATATTTTAAAGTTCTATTAATTATTATTAAAAGCAATATGATTAATCTATAATCAAATTATAATCTATATTATTCTCATATTTATTTAATGATCTCTTAATTTATATATAGATTTTTTAAAATTACATTTAAATTGACTTTCACATGAATTAAATATTTTTTCATCTTATTGTAAAATATCATAAAAACGTACAAATAAATTGCTTATTTATTGACTTATTAATGTTTATAATCCCATTAAAAAATTTTTGTTATTGTTTTTAGTAACTTATATGATGTCGAAATTATAAATCATCACGTGATGATTGATATATGTTGGCAAAATTACATTAACCTATTACATTTATGAATGTTGAATTATTTAAAATCATTAAAACGTATACAAATTAATATTTTAGAAACGAAATGGTACGGAAATTTTACATTTATTAAAGTGATATATTTTGGCAATAACTATTTGAAAATTTGAATTATTTCTCATCAATTTTTTTTTTTTTTTTTTTTTTTTTTTTACTTTTTAAAAATATGATGCGTTTCTTTATAAGTGTTAAATAAAAAAAAAGGAAATTATTTACATAATATGCATTTTAATAAATTTACATAGCACACGATCTCTTTTCATAACATTAAACAAATCCAGCCTCACAACCCATACATATAAAATTTATCGGAAATCTCTCTTTACTCCTTCTTCAGATAGATTACACCGACCGCACTATTTGCTCCCTTGCACCATTAACATTGATCTGCTAGTTGCCCGAAGCGACAGAACATTGACTTCGACTGGATAAAGAGATTCTCACCCAAATATTTTTCACCAGTCTGGCCTTCATCTACAAACGTTCATAGATTGGGATGTAGTAGTCTTCGACAGCGTTACGTGATGGATCGCGGGGTTGTATGTGGGTGTAAAGAGGGCTGTGAAAGTCAACGAAATTATTTTATAATCTGCGTTTCACATCTGTTTGCTCTATTGGACATATTTTTCTTGGGCTGTTATTGATGAAAAATATTTGACCGAAAGATTCATTTGCTCACAGGAATTAAGAATTATTTTTAAATGCGTCAGTTTCTGTTGAAATATTGGAGTTGTTATAGTTTTATTTACATAAGATTGAGTTGAGAAACAAATTGTCATTTATAATAAAAAGCGAAATTCCTATTTTCTGTAAGGAAATGATAATAATGATAATTAATTGAATAATATACTGTTAGTTATTTACACTTTCTTTTCAATTTTAATTTCTTTTTGTTAAAATTATAACAATAACATAAATAAGATTATTTAATTAATTCAAAATTTAAATATATTTCCAATATTTTGTTTATATCTCTCATTATAATTTCTATTTAATGTTTACGAATTTTTTTGAATGTAGTATTAAAATATCAGAACATAACCTGTGATGTGTCTGATAATTATAATATCATAAATAACAACAATTGCAATTTTTAATCCAGAAGTAAATATTGTAAAGCTATTTCATTATTTATAATAAAATTTAATGTCTATTATTCTCCCATTTATTTAAAGAACTCTTAATTTAAATAAAAATTATATTTTGCCAATAACTATTTGGAAATTGAAATAATTTTGATTTATTTCTCATCGAAACTTTACCTCTTTTTTTTTTTTAAAAATATGATGGTTCTCTTTATAAGTGTTAAATAAATAATAAAGAATTTCTTTCCATAATACGATTTTCAATAAATTTACATGGCACACGATCATTATAACATTAAACATATAACATTTTTATAACAGTAAACAAACCCAGCCTCACAACCCATACATATGAAATCTATCGGAAATCTCTCTTTACTCCTTCTTCAGATAGATTACAGCGACCGCTCTATTTGCTCCCATGACACCATTAACATTGATCTGCTAGTTGCCCGAAGAGACAGAAAATTGCTTCTACTAGACAAGTTCTCACCCAAATATTTTTTTATCAGGCTCTGGCCTTCATCAATACACAAAATCCATAAATTGGGATGTATTCTTCGATAGCGTTACGTGATGGATTGCGGGGTTGTATATGGTGTAAGGAGGGCTGTCGAAAGTCAACAAATTAATAAACTCCGTTTCAAATCTGTTTGCTCCTATTGGATATTTTTTTTGGACGGTTGTTGATGGAAAGTGTTTGACGAAAGGTTCATTTGCTCAACAGGAATTCAGATTACTCTTTTAAATTATTCAATTTCTATTGAAGCATTGGGATTATTGTATATTAAGATTTCTTCAGAAACAACTTCTGCAAAATCATACGTAAAAAAAAAAAAAAACTAATGTACTTTATTATTAAATGTAGAAATATTTTATATGTTTTTTTGTAGATATGATTGACAGATTTATTCAATGAACTTCCTCAAAAGTGATCACGAAATAAGTAAAACGTTTAACACTTTTTTGGGACGTTAGTAAAATCTAACATCTCAAATATTTTGCATTTAGATTGATATATTACGAAAATATGTAAAAATACTAATAGTAGATGCAAGTAGATATTGGCTCCATATTCAAAAATGATACTATCTTTTTCTAACAATCCATTAGTCGTAGTAGTTTTAAACCAAAATGTTTATCAATGTATATTAAGAGAAGTTGCTAGCTTGTACTTAAGAAAATTGTAGTTATATAGATTTTAGATTTTTCAGATTTTTGTCGAAATCAGTCAATGTATACTGAAGCATTGGAGTTTTATAAGTTTATTTATGAAAGACTGAGTTTGAAAACAAGTAAATTATCATTTAGTAAAAGCTTTCTATTTTCTGTAAGGAAATAATAATAATGATAATTAAATGAGGGACTAATAATTATTATTATGCAAATATCAAAAACTTATGAATAAAATTGATATATTCAAAATAAAAAGCTCAAACTTTACATGATTGAAACCCTATTGCATTTATGATTGTTGAATTATTTACAAATCATTGAAACGTATGCAAATTAATATTTTCGAAACATTTACTAATGATACTGAAATTTTACATTTTATTAAGGTGACATAATTTGACAATAACTATTTGGAAATCGAAATCAATAGAATTTTACTAATGAAACTGAAATTTTACATTAATTAAGGTGATACATTTTGACAATATCTATTTGAAAATTTCAATTATTTTGAAATATTTCATCGAATTATGGTAATTTTTACTTTTAAAAATATGACGCATTCTCTTTATAAGTGTTAATAAATGTTAAATAATATCATAAATATATTTTTTCTGATGCAGTTGGCAATTATAAAATAATATCATAAATAAGATTATTTAATTAATTCAATAATTTAAATATCATAATAATATTTCATTTATATCATATAATAATTTTTTATTTATTGTTTAAAATTTATTTTGAATGTAGTATTAAAATATTAGAACATAACCTATGATATGTCTGATAATTATAATCTCATAAATAACAAAAAATTGCAATTTTAATCTAGAAGTAAATATTTTAAACTTTATCATTATTTATAATAAAATTTAATGTAATATTATTCTCCTATTTTTTAATGAGCTCTTAATTTATTTAAAAATTATATTTTGGTAGTAACTATATAGAAATTGAAATTATTTTGAATTATTTCTCATGGAATCTTTGCGGGTATTTTTTTAATTTTAAAAAATAAGATGGTTTCTCTTTATAAATGTTAAATAAATAAGAAAGAGATTGTTTACATAATACGCATTTTAATACGTTTACATAACACACGATCTCTTTCACACGATTCATTGTATTCATGTACTTCATGTAATGATAATAAAATTATTATTTTGATAATTGTAATATGAGCATTAAAGGTCGTATAAGTTAACAAAGCAAAAAGTTAAAAAACATTTCATTTTATGGTACAATGCCTTACAATATTGTACCACAAAATGAAATACACAACATCACAATACAAATACACAATATAATATGGTACAATATCTTACAATATTGTTACAAATTTGTGAGACGATATCTTAGATTTCCCAGGATTGGGTTAGATTTAAACGAAAATATGAAATTTTATTTTTTTTTATCAACGAAATGACATTTTTCATGTGCAGTATGCGAATAAATAATAAAGTCCTCGTTTTGTAATGAAAATTATAAACAAACAAATGTTTTTTTAGACAAAAATAACATTAAACAAACTAGCCTTAGAACCCACAGATATAAAATTGACCGGAAATCTCTCTTTACTCCTTCTTCAGATAGATTACAGCGACCGCACTATTTGCTCCCTTGACACCATTAACATTGATCTGCTATTTGCCCGAAGCGACAGAAAATTGCCTTCGACTATATAAGGAATTCTCAACCCAGATATTTTTACCAGGCTCTGGCCTTCATCTATACACGTTCCATGGATTATGATGTAGTAGTCTTCGACAATATTACGTGATGGATTGCGAGGGTATGTGGGTGTAAGGAGGGCTGTCGAAAGTCAACGAAATTATTTATAACCTCCGTTTCACATCTGTTTGCTCCTATTGGATATTTTCTCGGACTGTTATTCATGAAAAGTGTTTGACAAAGGTTCATTTGCTCACCGGAGTTAAGATTTCTTTTTTAAATGCGTCAGTTTCCATTGAAGTATTGGAGTTGTTATAATTTATTTGCAAAAGACAGAGTTGAGAAAAAAAAGTAAATTATCATTTATTATAAAAGCAAAATTCCTATTTTTTCTAAGGAAATAATGATAATAATAATTAATTGAATAATATAATGTTATTTATTTACACTTTTTTTTTTTTTCAATTTGGATTTTTTTTTGTTAATGCAGTTATAACAATAACATAAATAAGATTATTTAATTCATGTCAAGAATTTAAATAACATTCTAAAATTTCATTCATATGTGATAATAATGTTAAATTTTTTGTTTAAAATATATTTTGAATGTAGTAATAAAATAGCAGAACATAACCAGCGATTTGTCTGACAATTATAATTTATTAAAAATTGCATTTTTATAATTAAGTAAGTATATTAAAGTTATATTAATTATTGTTAAAGCAATATTATTATTTATAATCAAAGTATAATCTCTATTATTCTCATATTTATTTAATGAACTCTTAATTTACATATTTTTTAAAACTTACATTTAACTTGACATTCACGACAATTAAATAATTTTTCCTCTTATCATTAAATATCCTGAAACTTACAAATAAAGTGCTTACTTATTGAGACTTATTAGTGTTTATTTTCCATTAAAAATATTTTGTTATAGTTTTGAGTAACTGATATGATGTCGAAATTATAAAGATATGTGATGAGGTGAAATATATTTTGGCAATAACTATTTGGAAATTGAAATTATTTTGATTTATTTCGCATCGAATCTTTGCCTATTTTTTTTTTACTTTTAAATATATGATGGATTCTCTCTTTATAAGTGTTAAATAAATAATAAAGAGATTGTTTACATAATACGCATTTTAATAAGTTTACACAGCACGATCTCTTTCGATATCATTAAACAATCCAGCTTTACAACCCCTACATATAAAATTTATCGGAAATCTCTTTGACTCCTTCTTCAGATAGATTACAACGACCGCACTATTTGCTCCCATGACACCATTAACATTGATCTGCCAGTAACGGGTTGCCTGAAGTGACAGAAAATTGCCTTCAACTAGATAAGGAAATTCTCAACCCAGATATTTTTACCAGGCTCTGGCCTTCATCTACACACAATATTCATAGATTGGGATGTAGTATTCTTTGACAGCGTTACGGGATGGATTGCGGGGGTGTATGTGGGCGTAAGGAGGGCTGTCGAAAGTCAACGAAATTATTCATAACCTCCGTTTCCAAACTTCCTCCAAATACGTTTTTCTATTGAAGTATTGGAGTTGCTATAATTTTATTTACAAAAAACTGAGTTCAGAAACAAGTAAATTATCGTTTATAATAAAAAAAATGAAATTCCTATTTGCTGTGAGGAAATAATGATAATGATAATTAATTGAATAATATAATATTATTTATTTACACTTTTATATTTTTAATTTCTTCTTGTTAAGCAGTTATAACAATAACATAAATAAAAGTAGTTAATTCCTTCAAGAATTTAAATGTCATACTAATATTTCATTTATATCTTATAATAATTTTTATTTATTGCTTAAATTTATTTTGAATGTAGTATTAAAATATTAGAACATAACTTGGGATGTGTCTGATAATTATAATCTGTAAATAACAAAGATTGCAATTTTAATCTAGAAGTAAATTTTTAAAGCTATATCATTATTATAATAAAATTTAATGTGTATTATTCTCATATATATTTAATAAACTCTTAATTTATTTAAAAATTTTAAATTTGCCCATGATTATTTGGAAATTGAAATTATTTTGAATAATTTGTCATTGAATCTTTTGCCTTTTTTTTCTTTTAAATATATGATCATTTATCTTTTTAAGTGTTAAATAAATAATAAATTGAGTGTTTATATGATACGCATTTTAGTAAGTTTACATAGTATATGATTACTTTTATATAGCATTACAGAAATCCTACTTTACAGCCCATGCATATAAAATTTATCGGAAATCTCTCTTTACTCCTTCTTCAGACAGATTACAGCGACCGCCCTATTTGCTCCCATGACACCATTAACATTGATCCGCTAGTTGCCCGAAGCGACAGAAAATTGCCTTCGACTAGATGAGGAAATTCTCAACCCAGATATTTTTACCAGGCTCTAGCCTTCATCTACACACTACTAGTCTTCGACAGCGTGACGTGATGGATTGCGGGGGTGTATGTGGGTGTAAGGAGGGCTGTCGAAAGTGAACCAAATTATTTATAAAACGTCCGTTTCACATCTGTTTGCTCCTATTGGATATATTTTTTTCTTGGTCTGTTATTGATGGAAAGTGTTTGAGGAAAGGTTCATTTGCTCACAGAAATTCAGATTTTTTCCTTAAATACGTCAGTTTCTTATGGAAGTATTGGAGTTGCTATAAGTTTATTTACAAATGACTGATCTGTGAAACAAGTAAACTATCATTTATAATAAAAGTGTGAAATTCCTTTTGTTAAAAGCTGCTATAAATATTATCCTTTTTTATACTAAGGCAAGATAATTAAGTATCCAAAGTATGATAATTAATTGTATAATAAAATGTTATTTATTTACACTTGTTTGTCAATTTTTTTTCCTTTTGTGAAGAAAGTGTAATAATATCATAAAAAAAATTTCTGAAGCAGCTGGCAATTATAATAATAATATCATAAATAATATAATTAAATTTTAAAAATATAAATATGATGCTAATATTTCATTTACAACATATAATAATTTTTTATTTATTGCTTAAATTTTATTTTCAATGTAGTATTAAAATATCAAAACATAATCTGTTATGCGTCTGATAATTATAATCTATAAATAACAAAAAATTGCAATTTTAATCTTAGAAGTAAATATTTTAAAAGCTATATCATTATTTATAATAAATTTTAATGACTATTATCCTCCTATTAATTTAATGAATTCTTAAATTACTTAAAAATTATATTTTGGCAATAACTATTTGGAAATTGAAATTATTTTTATTTTGTCATTGAATTTGTTATTGATTAATTGAATTAGCCCGTTTCCGTTGAAGTATTGGAGTTGTTATAATTTTATTTGCGAAAGACTGAGTTGAGAGACAAGTAAATTACCATTTATAATAAAAATGCGAAATTCCTATTTCCTGTAAAGAAATAATAATAATGATAATTAATTGAGAAACTAATAAAATTAATAATAATTATTCTCATGTCAAAAACTTATAAATAAAATTGATATATTTAGAATAAAGCACAATGTTTACATGATTGTAAACTTATTATATTTACAAAAGTTTAATTATTTACAAAATATTGGTAATTAGATAAATGAATATTTTCGAAATATTTACTAATGATAATGAAATTTTACATTTATTAAAGTGACACGTTTTGGCAATAACTGTTTGAAAATTGAAATTATTTTGAATTATTTATCATCGAATTTTTACTTTTTTACTTTTAACTATATGATGGATTCTCTCATAAGTGTTAAATAAATAATGAAAGATTGTTTACATAATACGCATTTTAGTAAGTTTACATAACAACGACCTCTTTCTATAACATTAAACAATCCAGCCTTACAACCCGTACATATAAAAATTCCTATTTGCTTAAGGCAGCTATAAATACAATTCTTTTTAATGTCAAAGTAACGAAACAATAATAATGATAATTAATTGAATAGTATAATGTTAGTAACTTACATTTTTTTTAATTTTAATTTCTTCTCGTTAAAAAAGTTATAATATTATAATAAATATTTTTTTCTTATGTAGCTGGCAAATATAATAATAATATCATAAATAAGATAATTTAATTTTCAAGAATTTAAATGTCATACTAATATTTCATTTATATCCTATAATAATTATTATTTATTTCTTAAAATTTATTTTGAATGTAGTATTAAATTATCAGAACATAACCAGTGATATGTCTGCTAATTATAAGCTATAAATAACAAAAATTGAGATTTTAATCTAGAAGTAAATATCATTATTTATAATAAGATTTAATGTCTATTTTTCTCCTATTTATTTCATGAACTCTTAATTTATTTAAAAATTATATTTTAGTAATAACTATTTGGAAATTGAATTATTTTAGCCATTGAATTTGTTGTTGATTAATTGAATTAGCCAGTTTCCATTGCAGTATTGGAGTTGTTATAATTTTATTTACGAAACAAGTAAATTACCATTCATAATAAAAATGCGAAATTTTATTTTCTGTAAAGAAATAATAATAATGATAATTAAATGAGAGACTATTAAAATTAATAATAATTATTCTTATATCAAAAACTTATCAATAAAATACATATATTTAGAATAAAGCGCAATGTTTATATGATTTTAAACTTATTAAATTTTGCAATATATTCGTAATTATAAAAATGAATATTTTCAAAATATTTACTAATGATACTGAAATGTTTCACTTATTAAGATGATATATTTAGCCTATAACTTTTTAAAATTATATAGAACTTTGCCATTTTTTTTGCCTTTTTTTTTTTACTTTTAAAAATATGATGCATTCTCTTTATGAGTGTTAAACAAATAATAAATAGATTGTTTACATGATACTCAATTTAATAAGTTTACACAGCTCACGATCTCTTTCTATAACATTAAACAAATCCAGCCTTACAACCCATACATATAAAATTTAACGGAAATCTCTCTTTACTCCTTCTTCAGATAGATTACACCGAAAATATATGAAAAATATATTAAACGAAAATATATGAAATTTTATTTTTTTTCAACGAAATGACATTTTTCATGTGCAGTATGCGAAGTCCTCATTTGTAATGAAAATTATAAACGAACAAATGTTTGTTTAGACAAAAAAATAACATTAAACAAACTAGCCTTAGAACCCAGAGATATAAAATTGATCGGAAATCTCTTTTTTACTCCTTCTTCAGATAGATTACACCGACCGCACTATTTGCTCCCTTGACACCATTAACATTGATCTGCTAGTTGCCCGAAGCGACAGAAAACTGCCTTCAACTAGATAAGGAAATTCTCAGTCCAAATATTTTTTACCAGGCTCTGGCCTTTATCTACTACACATCTCCATGGATTGGGATGTAGTCTTCGACAGCGTGACGTGATGGATTGCGGGGGTGTATGTGGTTGTAAGCAGGGCTGTCGAAAGTCAACGAAATTATTTATAACCCCGTTTAACATCTGTTTGCTTCTATTGTATATTTTCCTTGGACTGTTATTGATGAAAAGTGTTTGACGAAAGGTTCATTTAATGCCAGGAATTCAGATTTTTCCCTAAATGCGTCATTCTATACTGAAGCATTGGAATTGGTATAACATTATTTACGACAGACTGATTTTAGAAACAAGTAAATTTTCATTTATAATAAAAATGCGAATATGCTGTAAGGAAATGATAATAATATTAATTAATTGAATAATATGATGTTATTTGTTTATTCTTTTTTAATTTTAAGTCCATCTCAGTTAAAAATGTATAACAATGATATAAATAACATTATTTATTTAATCCAACGCTTAAGTATTTTCTAATAATTCATTCCTATCTGATAATAATCTTTTGTTAATGTTTGAAATATATTTTGAACACAGTAATAAAATATCAGAATATAACTTGTGATGTGTCTGGCAATTATCTATAACTAGCGAAAATTGCAATTTTATTCTAGAAGAAAAAGTTTTAATGTTAGTGTAATTATTTTAAAGTGATATCATTATTTATAATTTTAAAAGTGTATTCTTTTCTATAAAAATACACTTTAAAAATATAGATATAAAATTATCATTTCTTATAATATCATATATAAAAAATTAGACTTAAGGATATGAATTGCACAAACACCAATAAAAAATTGAGCATTTCCCAGAATGTTACACGCTGCATGTGGAAAATTTTAATAAATATAAAATCAATGTGTGGCCAAAAATATTGTTTTGAAATGTAGGTTACTGTATTTTTTTTTTAATATCTACAGTTAAAAAACAAAGTATGCTAAGGTACTAAACTGCTTTACCATAAACGTTCTAAATGGAAAATTTTATAATTCACAATATATCTATTATAAGGGTTTTTAATATTTTTCTATATTGCATGTGAAGAAAAAATATATAATTGATTTTATCAAATAGGAAATACAAATAATACATTTTTAAAATTTGAAAGGAAAATACCATACTTGACGTGAAAGGAATACGTAAAAAATGAATTGAATTAACTTTAATTGTTATCTAATTCAAAAATATTTTTTTAAATTGTTTAATACATGAATTTAAATATAAACGAAAAAATAAATGATAAGACATAAAATATATAAGTTCCATTAAAAAAAACTGTTGAATCTATAAAGAAGCAAAATGTTTCAACATATCCCTTACTGGAAAATTTACTGCTTTTCTATATATATAACGGGAAGGAAACATTCATCAAGGATTTAATTTAAGTAGTTAATTTTACATAGCTTTTTTAAATAAATAAATTTTCAATTTTTTTTCAATAATTACACAAGTAGGAATTGTACTACATCACTTAATAAGAGTAATATTTAAAGAAAAATACTTTGTTAATATGTGAAGAATAAATTGCACAAGATTCTGTAAAATATCAAAAAAATATTTTACATTGTAATGTATTCTGTTTCGCAGTCATTATTTTAAATATTTGTGTTGTTTTATTTGCATTGAAATATATATTTTCTTAATTGTATATTTAACGTATTGTATCATGAACGTATATTTTCTTAATTGGAAAAAAAGAAAATAACGAAATATAGTTGCATAATTCAACACTTTTTAAATACAACCTTTTATTGAAAAAATTAAATAAAAATTTCTCATTTTATGCAAAAGTACAAAGAAATGAGATTATTTTTTTGTGTTAAAATATTCAATTTCTTTTTAAAAATTTTTGGCAGACACTTAAAAAAAAAAATCATTCCTTTTTTTTTAAGTGTTAAATAGAAATATATAATGTGGAAGTCAGAAAAGAAAACGTTGAGGACGTCTAAGATTGTGTGAGCATTCCAAGGAAAAAAAAAAATATAATTTCTTAAAAAAGGTTTTTCCAGCTTTTCTTAAGTGATTTTCAAAGTATCATTTAATTATTTCACAACTTACTTTATTGGATACAGAGAACTTAAAAAGGGAATGAAAAGTCAAAGTTGAAAAAAAAAAAAAACAGTGATTCTTACCTGAGATACATTTATGTTTTTGTAACTTTTATATGTTTTTACACAAAGTTTAATAAAAATTATTTAGCATGAAATAACTCCTTTCTCCTCACCACGATTTCTTATGCAATAATCAAAATTAATAGCGAACACCTATTTAGTTATTATCCATAAATATATGTAACTAATATTAACCAAATTGATTATAACTTATATTAACCAAATTAAATTTTTGGTTAAATTTAAAATTAACCTACAAGGTATATATTTAAACCATAAGCAAATTATTACCAAGTACTTTTTAGTGAATCAGAAAAATCTGCAATATGTTTATAAGAACACAGTTATTTGCTTAAAATAAGTTATTTGTTTTATAAAAGCATTTATTATTAATTTTCTACACATTTTTAGACACAATTAAACAGTCGTTACATGACTGTTTAATGACTAGGATAATTACTGTATAATATGTATAGTCGGCCAAAAAAAAATGGGGCACACTTAATAACTTTTGGTAATAATCATTAGATATTCACATTAAGGGTATCATTGGAAATGGCTCGAATGAAAACAACTTATGATTATATTGAAATGATAAATATAATTAATTGAATATGGCCAATTAAGTGCTAACACGATTTTTTTCCAATATAAGAACCAATATTTTTAACATATTTGATTCAGTGTGGAAAAAATATTTTACCCATATATTTTTTTTTTACAAAATTCTCACAACTGTCAAAACTACAGAAAATGGCTCATATTATTATTACAATCATTTCATTCATTATGTTGTCACCTTCTTCTTACTAAGGTAAAAACAAGAAATATTTGTTTGATCCCATTGAAGAACGTTTGTTTTCAATAAACAAGTAATATAAAAAAAAAATTAAAGTCAATTCCTATTTTTTTTTTTTCACTCTATTGCAGAATGTTCCTTTATAAACAATTTTCATTCATTTTTTAAGTTTATCTGGCGCCATCTATTGGTAGATATATGCAACTTAAATCTAAAAAACTGAAATTAATTAATTAAATTTAATTACTGAATTAATATTTGGAAAAAAAAAAAACTGTATTAACATCAAGTGTCATCCACTACAAGTTCAAAAAAAATCTATTTGATCTTGAGTGGGTGAATAAAAAGTATTTTATGAACGATTGAAAATTTGAACAAGATATATATAGGGAAAGTGTGAGCTAATAGAAGGAATCGAAAAGGAATTTTATTTTTTTAAAAATTATAATTACATTACTTTATTATCTCATCGCAATTTTAACATTTTGAGTCAGTAAAATCTTTAATGATACCTTCTATGAGCGATGAATGATTAAAATGATTTTCAGACCATCCTATAAAATTAAGTAATTTTTTTGTAAGTGTACTAAATAAGTCATTGACATCAAATAGCTAACAATGAATATCACTATTTATTTTTAACTTCACCGAGCGCTAATTAAAAGCAGCCCTATTAAATATTGTTTTTTTTTTTCAAACCCTACTATTAGCTCACACTCTCCCTATATATATATCTTGTTGAATTTCTGAATTGTTAATAAAATACTTTTTATTCAGCCACTTAAATTCAAATACATTTTTTTTTTTGAATTTGTAGTGGATGACATTTGAAGTTAATACAGTTTTTTCAAATATTAATTCATTAATTAAGTTTAATTATTTAATTTTAGTTTTTTTACATTTAAATTGAATGTATCTAATAATAGATGGCACCAGATGTAAGAGGAAAATTTCAAATATAGAGAAAAATAGAATTGACTTAAAAATGCCTTTATTTGTAAAGGACTTTTCAGCAATATAGTGAAAAAAAGGGATTTTTTTTTAATATTGAGGATTAATAAAAATCTGTTTTAAATAAATGTTAAAAAATTTATCGTTTTTATATTACTTGTTTAATTTACATACACAAAATCAATAGGACTTATCAGGAACTAAAATGGCAAAGCTTTTTTTTGTTCTAATTATTTATTGCTAATTGATAAAAGTGTAGGGATTTTTTTAATATTGAGGATTAATAAAAAATCTGTTTTAAATAAATGTTACAAAAATTTTGATCAAATGATTTTTAACATTTTAGGAAGCAATTGATTGAAAATAAATTATTCTGCATTTTTAATTAAAAAAACTAAATATGAAAATTATGTTAAAAGGAATTAATAAAGATATCTAAATCGGATTAAAATGAAAGAATTTGAACGAGAGAAGTAATATATTTCAAATATTATATAAATATAAATTGATGGCATTTTAAAAAATCGAGATTTGTAATTAATCCGTAAGTGATTCACTTTCTATCAATTTATTATTTTAATAATAAATCTTTTTTAATTATTTTTCTCATAAAAATACTTACAAATATTTTATTAGAGTATTTTATAAATAGACTTTACTTTTGCAGTAACGATGTAGTTATTTTAATTTAATCTTTTCAAATATACTTTATTAAAACTCTTAGCTAAAGCTTATAGTTTGTTCTTATAATGTTTGCAGTTACATTTAATATTTTATTGTATTAACTTCTGTTTTCCTGTTTATTTAATATATTTTTTTAATTTACGTATTTATTTATTTAATGTTTAATTAATATTTGCGGCAGATGGTCTTTTATTGTTTTATGACAACATTTAAATTGAAAATAAAATTTTTTCTTATTTATTTCAAATGATTCCGTTGTTTTATAAGTTAAAATAGATATTAGTGTCATGAGATAAATAAGTTAAAATAGATATTAGTGTTATGAGAAAAATAAGTTAAAATAAATATTATAAAATTTTTTTTTTGAAACGTTTCTTAATTTAAATTTTGTAATTATAATGTTTTCTGTTGTGAAAAAGTAAAATCGTAAAAAAAGTAAAATCTTTTTTTTTTTTTTTATAATTATTTTAGTGTAACTTGTAAAAGGTTATAATATAGGAATATAGTATAACATATGTAGTCTATAAATGGCTATAAGCTATTGGCATATAGTTTATAAAACGCTATATAGTAGGCATGACAATATAATGTTATTAATATAAACATGAAAATATTTTTATATATATTAAATAAGCCAATTTGATTTATTTAAAATAAAATAAAAATGAAATATATATTTTTATAGTTAAAAATAAAATTTAATTTTACTTTAATATAATACGCCTCGAAAGAAAAGAAACGTGTTAGTTAAAGCTACTACTACTATTACCCACACCACATCACTGTGCCTAAGCTGACGCCCTATACAGTTTGGGAATGATGCGGGTGAAAGAAACGCATGATGGAGGCGGAAAAGTTTTGCTTAATTCACTTTTGCCGCAGAAGCTTAACAATGGGGATTCATACAAGAACAGTACTAAATGTCAAAAATTTAAAAATTAAAAGCTGCATGTATAGTGAAAACACTAAAATGAATGAAAATAATACTGATGCTAGGTATTAAAGAGATAAACCCGTAAGCCGGACATATTCTTTATTAGATTTTAGGAAATAAAGTTAAGAAATGAGCTTTTCAGAACTCTAGGAATATTTGTTTCAAATTCTGATGGTATCACAGACCTAAACTGTTTCACTAAAGTGGTATTTTAATGTAAACTGATCAATAAGCTTTATGGCCATTGAACAACGCAAAAAGTTCTAATGGATAATCCACATCGGCATTTACTGAAAGTACTTTCAATAAAAATTGAAGTTATAAAATATTCTTAACTTCTTCCATAATAGAAAGAAGGCTTTATCTTTTTCGAAAATCTTTCTTTAATTTTATTTATCTTTCTTGAAACTGATATCCACTTTAACAAATTGAATTCATTAAAGGACTTTTTGTTGAATCTTAATTCTGAATCATAATAAAATCAAATTTTTTTTTTTCAACAAATGATGCCAGATAATTTAATTATATGAACAGTAATTAAATAGGAAAGCACATTATTTTTTTCTAAAAAGCTTTCAGGTTGAAATTTGAAAAAAAAAAAGAAATCTATTATAAAATTTTTTATTGAAATAAATTTATTAATTTAAAAATCAATGATATCCATTTTAAATATTTTGCATAACTGCAGGCTGGTACTATATAATTATATATTTAAAATTAAAAGAATTATACAAATAAAGAGGGAATTATTATTAACTAAACAAATAATATATTTAATGATTTTTAAAATTTGAATTTTAAAATTTCGAAAAACTATAACATAGATTAGATTTTTTGATCAATTTTATTATTCATATATTTCAATAAATTTGGATATGTTATGCACTTTTAAATACTGATAATTACATTTCATGGATTATAAATATATTTTTATTATTTTACTTGTTCATTTATTTTACTTTTGATGTTTTAATTATTCTTTAATTGGAAAAATCTTTGAATGTTTTGTCACGTAATTTCTCAAAGGAAAACAAGTTACTAGTTAAAAAAAGAGATAACTTAGATGTATTAGAAACAATATGTATTTGAAGCATGAATTATAATTGAAAAAAATTTTTATCCATCGAAATACAGATCATATTTTAAAGATGTGTCTGGTAACATTTGTAGGCCTGACGGCCGAATGACTAGCGCTCGGGAACTGCCATGGGATGTTTGTAATAGTCCGGATTCCTTTAATCCGTAGGTCCCGGTCTAATATAACTGTATAACATTGGGCTGACAACCCTACCTCGTAAAAAGAAACCATCTCATGTCTTGAAATCTGCCAGAAGGCAGACGGACTTAGATAATATTATTTTATAACATTAAAAAAATTTCAAATATGGAAATCTAAGTCATGTTGCATTATAAAATGGTTGTATTATTTGATTAATTTTTTAAGAATGTTTCTCAATCGGTTGAAATCAAATACATTTACTAAGTATATAAACCATGCGTATAAAATAATAAAATAAGTTAAATGTCTATTTTTATCTCACAGACTAACTATTAATCAATAAAAAGGCATTTTGTTCCTTTCCTGTTCTAATACTCTGCTTCATCAAAATTCACGGGGAAAATTCTAAAAAATGCCCTTCCTTAATTTATAATTTTTTTTATTACGGCGATAATTCAATGTTAATGCGAGACGCTTACGTAAATTGTCATATTTGCCATTGAGTTTTCATGGCCATGAAAACAATGATTTCAACTAACATCATAAATAGATCGAATGCTTATTCTACCTGTCGAGCTCTATCATAAGTCAAATAATTTATAAATTTGCAAGAAAAATTTAAACATATCAGTGAGCATAAGCACCCACACAAATATGTAGAAAAACAAACATACACATATACAAAATAATGTAACAGAGAATGGTCAAAGGACTTTTAGAAAAGCAATCAGCAAATGTCAATGATTGCAGACATCCTCATGCAATAACTGCGTATTAGAAACAAGAAGATTCAATGGCGATTGTGGCAATTGCATATGCTTCTTATATCGACAATCATGTTATTTAGTGGGAGTTTTACAATTTTTTTCTCACATGATATGCAATAGAGTATCAATTTTATCTAAAAGCCTCCTTGAAAGGCAAGTGATTATTTTCCATGGATTAGCTGCTCGCTTATAAGTAATTGGGTCTCCAGCTGATGTGCAACGAAAAAATTTGCCTGGATTTCACTATGTAAAATTTATATATTTTATGTTTTTTGTAATTGGCAATATCAGATCATATCTAAATACTTATATAATATGCTCAAACAATTAAGTATATCATACGGAAAATATATTGTCAATCATACATAAAAAATAAATTTTATAAATTTTATAAAATCTGAATTATACTACTTTTATTTGTGTAAAAGCAGCTAAATAGTTTTAAAGATTATATACTTAAAGCATAAAATACCAGATCATATCTAAATAAGTATATAATATACTCAAATAATTACACAAATATTATAAAAACTGAATTATACTACTTATAGCTGTGTAAAACAGCTGAATAATTTTAGAGATTATGCACTTAAAGCATAAAATATGTGTATTAAAACTTATTTATGATTTTTTATTACTAATTTATGAAGTCAAATCATGATAATTTTCGTTTACAAAAAATAAAACTACGTTTTTTTTAAACAACATAATTAATATTTTTTAAATGAGTAAATCTAGATAAATACATAAAAATTATTTAAGAAGATCAAAACTTGAATCTAACGAACTAAAATATTTTCTTGTTAAGTTTTCTGCTTTCCAAAGTTTAAGCTTTCGCACGTGACATAAGCTTATCTCGTTAACGCAAAAACAGATCTATAATCTATATTTTTTTAATTTGGAATCTGTCCCTAATTGGCATTTTCTTGAATATCTCCCACATTTTTTCATTATAATTTCAAAAAAAAAAAGTAATTATATCTGAAAGGTTGACGAGACAAAAAGTTAACAGCACTGAAGTTTTAGTATGTTTTAGGTTTTTTTTTTTTTTTTTTTTTTTTTTTTGTTTGTTTAATATTTAGCGTTTAAAAAATTCTAACAATTTGGTTAAAATTAAGTTTTTTTTTTATTTTGAAAATAATTTTTTTTCGATTGGTTCAAATATTTAAAAACATTAATTAGAATTAATTAGAAAGCGGGATAATGTTCTTTAAGTGTAAATTTCATTTAGCGTTAGAAAAGTCAATTTTTGAACCCATATATCTCCAAAACTTTATCTACAAACAAATTATCATATACTAATTTCATTAATTATCCATATTAATTTTGTTAATCAACTGCAAGACTCCTACATTTTTTTTCCTCAGAGCCCTTTTCAAAGATACACTACAATGTATGAGAATATATAATAGTAATTAGGAAAGTTACTAAGGGTGTTCCTTTTTTTTAACTGTCTGTACAACATCATTCTCTGAAGTTGAAGAAATTTAATAATGTATTTTTTATGTAATTCACCACTTTAATTTAATAATATTAGTTTTGTGTAATTAATATGTTCGGATGATGTTTTTGTAAATCATTCTATTACATACAGACATAGAAAAAAGGGAACATTATAAAAGAAAATAGTAGTTTTTAAATGCTTATACTTTTTATTTAAAGTCATTCGTCATTAGAACTGTAAGTTAACAAATCCATAATGCGCATTGATTGAAGTCCTGAACTCACATTGAGCATTTCGAATAAACAAGCTCAGGGAAGCATCTGCTTCCAGCTTCTAGAATGACTTTTCAGCATACAGACATGTCCTGACAATCACTGACTGAGATACAGGAGCTTTGGGTTCGATTTCACTTGTCTGGATTCAAATCGAACTCTATAACACGCTAATTATTCTATAATACAGTAAATATTTAGATTAATCAGCACGTTATAACTAACATGTTGTCTACATAGAAAATTAAACTCCTAAACCTATTAGATTAAAGGTATTTTTAAATAAAAATAATTAATTTAAAGCAATTGACATTAATGTTTCGCAATCCAAATTCACCTATTTTGCGAACTAAATTAAAATGTTTGCAAATCAAATTGATCTTTTTGCAAACCAAAACTAATCTTTTTGTTAATCATATTAACCGTTTCGCAAATCAAATTAATCCTTTTAAAAATAGTACTCACATGATTTATAAGTTAGTACTTGTACATATATAAGTTTATAAAGATATACATGCACTTCTAAATATGTATAAATAATCATGTATTGATATGGATAAAGATGTATACTTAAATATACTTACATTAATCTGTATTTTTCAGTAAGAATGATTATGTGTGCACTGTCATCAACAAAATATATGCTTTCGTATACCTGTATGTATATATACTTGTATACTTGTATGTACGTGCACGCCTATCCATGTGTGGGCGTAGAATGAGTACTTATATATATACTTGTATATGTATTTTTGTGTGTGATTGCAAGTTGATATTTATCCGTGTATGCATGCGTGTGTGTCCTATGTATGTATATGCTTATGTACGTGACGTGTATATATGTGCATACGTGAGTGTATGAATGTACGTATGCCTATATATGTGCCCGTGCATGTGAATATGTTTATATATATGGACCTATGTGTGTATATAGATAAATGTATGTGTAGGCGAGCATGTATGCATATGTATTTGCATGTATGCATATGCAGTAATGTGTATACATGTACGTGAAGGTGTATATGGTGTAGGTGCAGGGGTACATGGGTATATGTGCAAAGGGTGTATTTGAAGGTGATATATTCATATATTAGTACAATTTCATTTCCATGTGCATGTATATATGTGCAAGGGTTGCATGTATATATATGTGCAAGGGTATACTTATGTGCAAGGGTATATGTATGTGCAAGGGTATATGTATGTATATATGTGCAAGGGTATACTTATGTGCAAATATGTATGTATATAAACAAATATATATAAACATTTATTTAAAAGTGCTAACCTTTAAGAATTAAAGTATAAGTGCCCAAACTGTTGAGAATTAATACATATGTACATATTTCAAATTGTTAAGCAAAAATCTAAAACGTCATCCAGGTAAAAGATTCCAATGAAAAATGCGTTTTCCTGGGTATTTAAAAATATTATTATTTATCAATTTATTTAATAGTTAAAAATTTATCTATATCTTTTGACAATTTATTCGTATAAGTAATGAATGCACCTTGAAATATTTTTAAAAATTAAGAAAATAAAGCTTTTTAAATACTGCAAATAATTTTAATTATACTTAACAGAGCATTATTATGATTATTCATTAAGTTTACATATTGCAAAATTAGTTTTCCATTATTAATTGAAAACAAATTTATGCCTCATCCCAAGTATCATTACATAATAATGCATTTTGAATTATTGGCAAAATAACAGCAAATCATCCTATATGTTGTTTTAAAATTAATACGAAAGTTAACCACTGACGCAAAAAAACTGTATTTATTCTATTATCTTAAAATGAAAGTGTCTTAAAAATAATTTATTCCACCTGTGTAGTGACTAAATCTGTTTTTAGAAACAATAATGAGGATTAAAGCTACATATTTTAATTATAGAATAGATAAAAGAGAACATGAACTCCTTTATTATTTAACAAATTAAAAGGATATTTTGTAATACTAGAATAGTTAATGTTATAGAAAAAAATTGTTAACGGTATTGTTATTAAATTACATAATAACTACTGAAAATGATCGTATTAAAAATGGTGTGATGTATTTTTCATTTAAACAATAGAAAACATGAATTTTTATACTACAGGGCTAAAAGGGGGCCTGGGGATCAGTGAATTAAAATTTCAATAAAAAGACATTTCTATAAAATTATCAGCGATGCCTAATAGAAAGATTTTATGTTTATGATATAGTGATAAATGTGTTAAATGATTACGTTGAAAAATTCTTTCATTTATCTCGACGGAAAGTGCAAGAGGTTTATAAACTTTTCGGATAAGGAGTGTTTGTTTATAAAGTAGTGCGACCAGCATCCATAATAGTGTAGCATGCTCCAACGTTGTGATCCTTGTTAACACTGAATCTACTAAATATCTGCAGTTCTGTTAGAAAATGAGCTTTAATTTAATAAGAACACATTAATGTTACAATTGTAATTACTTCCTTTTGAACAGGGGTATACAATCAGATAAAAATATTTCCAACCCCTGAAAATTAAAAATTTGTCCTATCTAAAATTGTCTTCCTATTGTGTTACATTTTTTTTGCCGACATTCTGACTGTTGAATCTTGTCCCCAATTTTATGTATCATGATGTTTACTAAAGGAGTTTTGAAGAATTTATTAAAGGAGAAGAATTTATGAAATAAATTCAAATTACTTTTTTTATTCATCTTATAAACCTACTAAATTGTTTTTTTTTTTTTTTTTTTTCAAAACAAATATTTTTTTGCAAATTTAAAGGTGTAATATTTGCACTAACTTAAAAGACATTTTTGTAAAAAAATAACAGCACCAAATTAACAGATACCAAAATAGAATAGCTTAATATATTTTATTATTTTGATTCATTTGATAATTTTGATTGCAATCAAAAGACAATTGTACACTTTTCAGGCAAAAATTCTATATTTGTGACATTTAATAGATTAAATTTTATTTATTTTTTATTAATAATATAATAGTATCAAATAGATCTTCTTGCATTAGTGATTCAAGATAGCTTTTTTTTAATCCTCATTACTGAGAAAAGTAACTCAGAACTTACTTGCTAAAGCAGTAGATGTTTCAATTGAAGGATACAATTGAATTGCCTACTTAACATTTAATTTTAACATTAATTCATAGAATTTCGAAGAAATAAAAATTATTATTGATGATGATGCATTTTTAACCAGACTCAGACTCCCATCTTTGTTTTTGAAGAACACATTTCAGTGAGCATTGTATATAATTGATTATGAGAATTATGCAAAACAGGTACACAATGTTCACAATGATTTTGAAAACATATTAGTGTCACATATTAATTATATATTAGCATTTACTATTAATTTTATTATTAAGAATAGAGTTTTTAAGTTTGAGTTAAACAAAGAAACTAATCTTGTGACAATTTTAAAATTCATATAAACATCGCCGTTCAAGCAAAACGTAAAATAAATATATAAATAATTGCTTAAATTAATTCTTATTTAATAGTTTACTTTTCGGTTAAAGAAAATTTTTTATTTATGTATGTGCTTTATGTATTTCTTTTCAATATATTGCCTAATTACATTTTAAAACTAATTAGAACTTATTTTTAACAAATAGAAAAACGTGCAAAGCATTAATATTCAAGTTGGTAACTTTCATGTGTAAGTGGAATATGTATTTGAAAGGTATTTAAAGATATAAGAGGGATATGTAATCAATACAACCAATTCACGCAATTCATTTAAATTTATTACAGTAACGAAAGAGTCTCAACACGTCTCATAGATGGCAGCACGAGACTAAAATAAATAATGTAAATATGGTAATTTTGATGGTTAAGTCTTATATTAATTTATCATTACTTTTTTCCAAATGCATAGTTTTCAAATTTTTTATATTCAAATTTATTTTTATATAATAGTATCGTATTCCATCATATTAAAAAAAATCAACAATAGAATTATTGTGACGATTTAAGAAAATTTTAATAATTGCGACTAAAATTATATAAAATTAGTAATATATTCATAAAGTGATCACATTTTTATGTCTAAGTTAAAAGAATCCCTGCTTTTTATGTTCGTTACAAATAAATAAATACTTTAATTAAAAATGACATTAAAATATGTATAGGAACTAATATAGAAATCTAAATGGCGATTGTGATAAGGTGTTTTAAAAGTTTCTCGTATTTATGGTATTTATGAACAGAACGACCTGGGAGAGGTTTTCTGAATTTTCTACCATACGATACGTCAATGCGTAAAATTTACCCATAAAGATCCCCCCGGAAGGCACTGTCCTCCCGTTTTCACTCGTCGATTGAACTGATAGTGGAATACATAAGTTGTACATGAGACCCAATGATATTGCGCCCCCATCCAAAAAAAAAAAAACCCTACAAAAATTAACAAAACATATAATCTTCTATTTTAAAAATAAACCTTTTTTTTTAGTACGAAAAAATTTCTTTAACAAATTTTTCGCAGAATTAAAATAATGAAGTAAACCTTTAACAGTCAATTATTTTGTATTTAAAATAAATTAAATAAATAAATAATATATATATATATATATATATTATTTATTTATTTTTAATATATATGTGTGTTTTATGTATGTATATATATATATATATATATATAATTTATTTATTTTTAATTTATTACATATGTGTGTGTGTACGTGTGTGTATTGGGTTGCCAAGAAAGTACATCCGGTTTTTACTATGTACCCAAATAAAAGAAAACAGAAATTACTTTCTTATCAGTACAATATATATATATATATATATATACTATACCACAAAAGCAAGGAGAGCAAACAAGGTATGAAATAGGAACAAGACAATTTTGCACATCCAAAATCTACGACCAGTATACGTTATACGCAAATTGTATAACAAAACTATTATAGCATTCGATAAAAAAAAACTGTTTGGTGAAAAACTTGGAGATTTCTCAGATTAAAAAAACTCGCTCTTCTACTGGTCCAGGAAATCCTGAAAAATTAGTAAACTCAAGGGAAATTAATTACATCATCCCGAGGATAGCAGATATATATATATATATATATATATATATATATATATATATATATATATATATATATATATATATATATATATATATATATATATATATATATACAGAGAGAGAGACATGAACAGGAAAAGGTAGAACAGCCAGATATGGAGTATTTCTAGTTCATTCCTTGTGATTTCAATAAGATTTGATTTGCTTTTAGTGGCAGATGAGTTTTAAAGTGAAACGAATTTTCAACTAGATGCATTAAGTTACATATAAATTAAAACAAGAAGTCCGTGAATATTCATTGTTTTCAGCATATATATTTCATATTTTCATTTTAAAATGTTTCGTCATAAAACATTGCTAGTGGACCCATCTATCCACATAATGAAAGTAAAATTGATCTAAAGCAATACTTAAAAAATCGAACCAAATTAGCTTTCTTCACTAGGCATGGCTATTCGCACCAATTAGTCTTATTAAGCATAAAATGTCGTCTCTACGATCCCATAGGCAAACTACATGAAAATAGTGTGTTCATTTACTTGTTCATTATTCTACTCCATCCCTAGTGTTCTATTACTTGCACTAGTATTCTACTCCATCACCAATTTTATATAATAGAACATTAGTGCTGGAGTAGACTGATCTACTCCATCACTAGTGAGCCAATGATATCCTTGTATTACTTGCTGTAGCATTCTATTCCATCTCTAACATTCTGCTACTTCATCACCAGCTCGTTTACGATCAAACATATCAATAATGCAATGTTTTTTGTTTTTTTATAAAAATTCTCTCCTATCTCAAGATTCATTCCTAAGTATAATTGATCATTGACTTCTTTGGCATACAATATAAATTTATTTATTGTTTGAGTGATGTATACATTTTTGATTTATATATCTTATGTGTCGGTTTTTTCAATCATATAATTTTTGTATTAATTATTTTTTTTATTTCCATGCTTTCCTTGAACTCATAAATAGGAAGCTTTTCAGGTAAGTTATTTGAACACTATTTATTATAACTTTTATTCTTTATATTTAAAATATTGTGTAGATAATTTGTATTTTCCTAAATATATAATTTTAAAATTTATTTAGTAAAACTTTTATATCTTACTCTTTAGGGTACCTAAAAATTAAATTTTAAACAAACTTACAGTCCCCAAGTATATATACAGAAAAAAAATTTAAAATTTTATTGTTATTATATATATATATATAGATAGATAGATAGATATAGGCATAGATAAAAATATAGATAGACATAAACATAGAGTTAGATAGAAATTTTAATTTTCTGGATCAGACAATATTTATCATTGACTGCTATGTAATCAATAATATAATATAACAGTTGTTATATGTTTAACATAGCCATCAGCACATTTTCATAACGGTACAGACGGTGGTAAATCGATATCCTCATAAATAGTGAATAATTTTGCATAAGATCTTTGTGAAATTTCCCAAAGGAATAAATTCCATATAATGAACTCTAGCAAATAAGCATTGCATTTCATTTTCTTCACGATCCTATTTAGTATGTCACTGTATAAGTTAGAAATAATTTAAGTTATTGAAACAAGTAATAAAATAGCAGGATATCATGAGTTAAAAGCGGTACACTTTCAAAGATTTGTGATTAGCTTTCAGTTTGGTTAAATTTGTATTGGAAAATTATGATAAAATTGAAGGAGAAAAAGGAAACTAACTGAAATATAAGCTTAAAATAAACATAGAAGTATTTTTATTCAGCAAGTTTCATCGATTATTTTGCATTTTATGTGTCATGTTATATTACCATTGAAAAGATAATTTTAAATTTGTTTATGTAATATTCGAAATAAATATATTTACAAAATAATAAAAATTAGAAAAATTAATTTTAGTTAAATTATAAAAATTATATATTTGATTGTAAAAGAGACACATAAATATAAATATATAACGTTAGACATA
Source organism: Caerostris extrusa (assembly GCA_021605095.1). Taxonomy (NCBI): domain Eukaryota; kingdom Metazoa; phylum Arthropoda; class Arachnida; order Araneae; family Araneidae; genus Caerostris; species Caerostris extrusa. Next base: position 16,583 of record BPLR01009833.1, on the reverse strand, counting down.
AAATGCTACATAAAAATGTATGTATATATTTTTTTATTACATACATTGTTGTAATAAAAATTATTGTTACATACATTGTTGCATTACATTACATTATTGTAAATCTGCGATTTATAAATATATTTATCATGCAAATGAAATAATCGTACTAAAAATGTATTGGATATTCCACAAACACTTTTTTCGCAGACATTTGCAATTTTTTTCTCAAGAATGCAACATTTTTACGTTCTGTTTTCCGAAAAAACTTTTCATTCTATTTAATATGATTTATAATGTAAAATTTGTTGTGAAGTAACCAAAAGGCTTTCCTGGAAATAATCAATAATAATTGATGTTGTAAAAATATTTTTACTAAATCAGTTTGTTTCGTGGATTTAAGTTTCTTTATAATTTTTATTATATTTTTCAATAATTCTACAAGCAATTTAATATATATAAGGTATTTCAATTACTTAAAAGGAATATAAATATAAGAGATTTCAACGTAACTTGAAAGCTTATGTGTAACATAACACTACCAATGTAAACAACAATTGAGTTCAATTTTTTTTTCTTTTTGAGTTATTACTCTTCAATCTTGAGTATAAATAATAATTCGAAATACATTCTAATTAGTTATTTTTAAGAAAACAAAACCATATTCTTGACTCAAGTATCTATCCGGTAATACCTGAGGCATCTGTTACCATACGGTGGCTTCATTTAGAAATATCAATTAAAATTATTTATTTAAACTAATGACAGTTTCTTCAAATATTCAATTTTTTGAAGTTTATAAAATTAAGATATTTTATTTTTGTTTTGTTTCTTTCAAAAATTCTATTATATGAACTTATTTATGTATTATTTACTTTTTTAATCAATAGTTATTAGCAAAAATAATTAGTTGTTCGTTTTAACAATTAGCATTCTAATTTTTCTCTTAAGTGGTTATTCATAAGCTCTCATAAAATTAAAAACATAATTAATTCTTTTTTAATTAACAAAAAATCTTTTTGGCCACAAGCGTCTGAAATTCTTGGTGGTATCTGGCCTATCTGTCGGCGACATTCAGAGATATACTTTAAATTATTAATTAATGTTAAAATATTAATTAGAATTAATTGTTTCAGATGTTCTCTTTTTGAAGTTTCTGAAATTGTGTTCATTTTTAATATATTTTTTTTTGTTTGTTTCATACATTTTTATTATCTCGACGTATTTATATTTTCTTTCTAAATGTTTTTTTTTTTTTATTTATAGATAGTTATTAACAATAATTTTTTCCTTTAAAATTTAACTAACTACAATTCTTAAGCTCTATCAACGTTTTGCATATTCCTATGCAATTTTCACTTTTTTTTTTTTTTTAACAAAATTTTAAAAACTAAAAATTATGGATATGATTCTCTTAAATAGAAAAACAGATATAGAATTGTTTAAAATAGAAATTAATACGAAATATTTAAAATAAGAGAGTTATAAATTTAAGTTAATTTTATATTCTTGAACACATTAATTCAATGCATGAAAATTAAAAGTTTGGGTAGAAAAATAGAATTATAACAAAAAAAAAAAAAAAAAAATAGAAATAGAATAGTGGAAAATAGAAATTAATATGAAATATTAAAAAATAAAGAGAGTTATAAATTTAAGTTAATTTTATATGAATGAAGAAAATAATTACATACATGAAAATTAAAAGTTTGTATAGAGAAATGGAAATAGAATAGAAAAATAGAAATAGAATAGTGGAAAATTAAAAATAATACAAAGTATAAAAAAAAAAAGAGTGATTATAAATTTAAGTTAATTTTATATTCAGAAATACTTTTAATTTCATATATAATTTAAAGTTTTCATAAAAAATTAAAAGTTTGAATACATGAAAATTAAAAGTTTGGATATAAAAATAGAAATTGAGTAGTGGGAAAAAAGAACAAAATATTAAAAATAAAGAGAGTTACAAATTTAAGTTAATTTTATATTCATGAACCCATCGATTCCATATATGAAAATTCAAAAGTTTGGATTTTCTGCAACCGGTTCAGCTAATTGTTGGACTCTGTATGATAGAAGGATCTTTCTTCTAGGGTGATGGATAACCCCATATATTTTCCATTTCTTAATAAATGACTTAAATATTTAAAAGGAACCCCCATACCTATAATATCACTGTATATGCGGATCATTGTTTATTTGGACTGTAATTCTAAACATTGAATCTGACAGTTTCTTTTTTACTTTTTTTTTTTGTCAACTTAATAAGAGTTTCCTTCTAAGTTACCCTAACAATTCCTCTCAAAGAAACATAAAGTGAGTGATATATTCATAAAATAGTAATTTATATTGCCAAATCTATTATTCACTACAGTCTTTCTCTTGTCACATTAGATTCTCCTATTTGACAAAATATTGGGAAAATAAATAACTGCCAAAAGTCGAGTAAATTGTTAGTATTATTAAATAAAAAAGAAAACTTTTCAACTTTAACCGGTAACACCCTTAAATTTTGCAACGAATTCTAACAAGATTCGTTTAATATTTAATCAAAGGGAAAAGTAACTCAATTACTTAATCGTAAAACTGCTTAAATAATTAATTATTCTAAATAATTATTGAATAAGCTCGAGTAATTATGTCATTTTTTTAATCAGCGTGTGTCGTTAAATAATTAGAGTAATAAATTTAATTATCTAAATATAAAATTGATTAAATAATCAATGTGAAAATCGCAGTGAACTGAATGATACCAAGATGTTTAAATCTAGTTGCCCTCTGTGACTGATTTTTATGTCCTAGCCATACAAGGTGTTTTAGGTCTTTAATCTTATAACAGTTATTTAAAGGCGCATATATAGAAGCATAATTATTTTAAATGTCTTTTAAAGTATTAAGAGTTTTTTATATGATTCATGCTTCTTTATGTTAGATTACAATCTTTCTCTACAATTTCTCTATAGTCACAATTTTTCTCTATAGATTGAAATGAATTATTTACTCTTTTACACTGTATAGAACAATTCAATTGCTAAAAAAATTTCTTTTGAGGAATATCGATTTTATTTAAAATATTTTAAAATTAAAATATGTACTTAGCTTTTCTTTAATTATCGTCTTAATAAATATTATGTAACAATGCATTATGTTTAAAATGATACGATCTTATAAATAACATTATGAAATATGAAAAATAATCATGATTGTACTGGTAATTCAATAAACCTTTGACTTAGAGCATTTAACTTTCAGGGTTATTAAATTTATATTTTAAATTATACGAAAATAATAGATGTTTGGACTTTTTATGTAACTATAATTTCTAAAATATTTCTGGCAAAAGATACCCTATCACAAAATAACCTGTATATTTAAAAATATAATTATCTGGTTTATAAAAATAGGATTTATCTTTAAAAAATAAAAATAAAATTATTTTGTTTCTAAACAATGAATTTCTTTTAATGGAAAGATTAAGGTTTGAATTTCATTTTTCATTTAACTAATTAGAATTAGAAAGCGAAGAACTTGAAGCTATACTTTCATAAAGGAGCCTTCTTTGTTTAAAAACAGATTTTCACGAATTTCCTTTCTATCGAATTTAATCAATAAATAGAACCTAATTAATGTAAAAAGACATTTTTTTAAAAATATTTTGTATCTATTGTAAAATATGCAACAATTGTTTATACTAAAAATAATATTTATGATATCATGTGTAAAAACTGTGTTTAAACGAATATGTAGAATGTATAAACTCATTGCAAAGATGGTGATTTTAAAATTTTGAAATAAACATAATTTCTAACTCACATTTTTATAAATCAACGTTGATAAAGCTGAAACACTTATAATAGAAAATTATTTCATTTTACACTTTCGTGGAATAAATGGCTTTAGATTTAGTTTCTTGTAAGCATCTGCTTCGAGATTTTTATCTTTCCAAATAAATGTTTTTACGGAATATCATGTGTTTTTAATTAGTCACTTAATTTACATTAGATATATTACTATGAAATCTGTTAACGAATCAATTAATTTTTATTAGATAAATTACAGTAAAAACTATTTTAATATCTTTCTAAAGTATAGCAAACTTTAATAAGAAATTTAAATTTAAATAATTAGTTATTGCATACCGTAGTCTAGAGACATTACACAATATAACAGAACATGCTTATTATAAATTGTATTGTACTTCAATACATACAATATTTTCAATTTCAATCTTTATTCAGATTTGCAGAAACCTTCTAGTTATAAAACTATACCTTAACCTCATTAAAAATTTATTTTGACATATAAACTATTTTTTAATGATTTCAGACAGAGTAAACATGTTTGAATCTACTTTTTTATTTCCATTTAACATGATAAACAAAAACGTTTTAGCTTTAAATACTGGAATAACGCCAACGTTAATTTTTGCATATCGTTGTCTAGAAACTTAACGCAACAGAACACACTTATTATAAATTGTATTGTACTGCAATATAATTTATAATATGTTATGCTCTGTACGACATTTTCAATCTCAGTCTTGATTCAGGTTTACAGAAACTTTCTAGTTATAAAAATCTACCTTAACCTCATTAAAACTTTATTTTGACATATAACATATTTTCTAATGATTCCAGAATAAACATGTTTGAACATACTTTTTTTTTATTTCCATTCAACATAATCAACAAAAGCGTTTTAGCTTCAGATACTGAATAACGCCAATGCAAAAATAATTTTGATGCGGATTAAATTAAACTTCGTTTAGCGAAGAACTCCAACCAAAACTTTTGCATCGAAAACTTAATTAAGCCGGTTCTGGAAAGAATGTTAGCCTAAAAGACTTTGTTCCGCATTCAAAGGAATCCAGGTCCATGCCTGACAAGGCTTTATACCCTAACAGCACCAAATAGGATTAATATACTGCAGCAGCCTTCTGAAGTGGTATGATTAAACGCAGTAAAAGATTGTAAGTAACCTTTTTAAAGACATTTAATTAAATAAATTAAAGATAATGAATTCAGATTGAAATTTTTTAACAGCAAAAAATTATTAAATTAAGTATTTTTGTTATTTTGAAAGGGAACGTTATCTGTTTTCATTAAATATTTAAAATATAAAATTTTGTTTTGAAATGCTAAAAAAAATGTAACAATTTTTATAATTATAGCATAAAAATATATTATAGTACTAGATTATCTAATGCATAGTATAGAATAGCGTATTTGCTTATGTTAGATAAATAATTATATATTATGCAAGATAAAAATAAAAAGGTCGGTTTAAAAATGTTACTAAAAAGAACTAGATACTTTTTAACTCAAAAAATCTATAAAAACCTCATTAAAAATTTATTTTGACATATAAAATATTTTTTAATTATTTCAGACAGAATAAACATGTTTGAACTTACTTTTTTTATTTCCATTTAACATAATCAACAAAAACGTTTTAGCTTTAGATACACGAATAAAGCCAACGTTAATTATTGCTTATCGTTGTCTAGAAACTTTACACAACAGAACATATTTAATCTAAAATGTATTGTATTGCAATACAATTTATAATAAGTTTGTTCTGTTCTGTATAACATTTTCAATCTCAGTCTTGATTCAGGTTTGCAGAAACTTTTTAGTTGTAAAACTATACCTTAACCTCATTAAAACTTTATTTTGACGTATAAAATATTTTTCAATTTTTTACAGTAAACATGTTTGAACTTACTTTTTTATTTCCATTTAACATAATCAACAAAAATGTTTTAACTTTAGATATTCGTATAACGCCGACGCAAAAATAATTTTGGATGCGGATTAAATTAAACTTCGTTTAGCGAAGAACTCCAACCAAAACTTTTGCATCGGAAACTTAATTAAGCCTGTTCTGAAAGAATGTTAGCCTAAAAGACTTTGTTCCGCATTCAAAGGAATCCAGGTCCATGCCCGTCAAGGCTTTATACCCAGAAAGCACCAAATAGGATTAATATACTGCAGCAGCCTTTGTAAAGTGTTATGATTAAACGCAGTGGGGAATAAAACATTGTAAGTAACCTTTTTTAAAGACATTTAATTAAATAAATTAAAGATAATGAATTCAGATTGAAACTTTCCTAACAGCAAAAAATTATTAAATTAAATATTTTTTTTTATTTTGAAAGGAAACGTTATCTGTTTTCATTAAATATTTAAAATATAAAATTTTGTTTTGAAATGCTAAAAAAAAATGTAAACATTTTGATAATTATAGTTAAAAATAATATTATAGTACTAGATTATCTAATGTATAGTATAGAATAGTGTATTTGCTTATGTTAGATAAATAATTATATATTATGCAAGATAAAATAAAAAGGTCGGTTTAAAATGTTACTAAAAAGGAACTAAATACTTTTTTAACTCAACGAAAAATTGATAAAAACCTCATTAAAAATTTATTTTGACATATAAAATATTTTTTAATGATTTCAGACAGAATAAACATGTTTGAACTTTCTCTTTTTATTTCCATTTAACATAATCAACAAAAACGTTTTAGCTTTAGATACTCGAATAAAGCCAACGTTAATTATTGCTTATCGTTGTCTAGAAACTTTAAACAACAGAACATACTTATTCTAAAATGTATTGTATTGCAATACAATTTATAATAAGTTTGTTCTGTTCTGTATAACATTTTCAATTTCAGTCTTGATTCAGGTTTGCAGAAACTTTTTAGTTTTAAAACTATATCTTAACCTCATTAAAATTTTATTTTGACATATAAAATATTTTTCACTTTTTCACAGTAAACATGTTAGAACTTACTTTTTATTTCCATTTAACATAATCAACAAAAATATTTTAGCTTTAGATACTCGAATAACGCCGACGCAAAAGTAATTTTGGATGCAGATTAAATTAAACTTCGTTTAGCGAAGAACTTCAACCAAAACTTTTGCATCGGAAACTTAATTAAGCCTGTTCTGGAAAGAATGTTAGCCTAAAAGACTTTGTTCCGCATTCAAAGGAATCCAGGTCCATGCCCGTCAAGGCTTTATACCCTAAAAGGACCAAACCGGATTAATATACTACAGCAGCCTCGTGAAGTCTTATGATTAAACACTGTTAGCGAGCAATAAAACATTGTAAGTAACCTTTTTTAAAAACATTTAATTAAATAAATTAAAGATAATGAATTAAGATTGAAACTTTCCTCACCAAAAATTGTTAAATTAAATATTTTTGTTATTTTAAAAGGAAACGCTGTCGGTTTTGATTAAGTATTTAAAATATAAAATTTTGTTCTGAAATACTAAATAAAAGGTAAATATTTTGATAATTATAATAAAGATTAGATGTTGTGCATCCTGTATTTGTTTATGTCAGATTATTAATTATATAATATGTAAGATAAAATAGAAAAATTGGCTTAAACAAAACTTGGCCAGCTAAAAAAGAACTAGAAGTTTTATTCAATTGAAAATATCTATAAAATATTTCTATAATATAAAATTATAATTATCTGGCATTTGGCAAATCAGAGACTGTTAATTTTTTTTTATCGAAATGTATCATACTCGTAATTCGAATGATAATATACAATAATTTTTTGTAATAATAACAAAATTAAATAACGATACATCGCGAGAAACTAATAATCATGTTTAAAATATACTTCTGTTTATTGTTACATTGTCTATAAAATAAAAAAAATTTCCTTCAAAAATTTATTTTAATATTTTTCCCATTTTATTATTTGAAATCATAAGCATTTAAATATTTCTTTCTTTATTGAATAGTAATATTATTTATTTATTTAATTTTCCTATAACATAAAATTTTGAGTGTTTGACCAAATTATGCCACAATAATTTTTTTTTTTTTGATGATTGGAGAATAATTCTTTTATTAAAACATAATACTAAAAGATCGAAATAATCGATATATCAGCGTCCTAGCGTTTATCAAAAATCTAATAATAAATTTTAAAGCCCTTTTCTGTTTTTGAATCACAAGTATTTAAATGATTTTTTTTTTTTTTGTAAGTGTTTAAAGTGTTTTATTTAAATATTTTTTTTTACTTTATTTAAAAAACGTAAGAAAACTATTTATGCATTTCGGTGATAAGATTAATCTTTTTTAAAATAAAAAAATATCTTATTCCTTTTGAATATTACTTTGATTTGTTATTGTTTGAAATTATGGTAATATTTATAATTCTATAGATTTTCAATAATAATGTACCTGTGAAACTCGAAAACGCTTTTAGTTGTTTTGGGATCAGTTTAATGGCCTTATAAGGTTGTTTTTAATATCTTATTTAGGCGCAAATTAGCAATTTGAATATAAAATGATATTCATAGATATATCCGACCCTTCAATTATTGGGCAATTATGGGATTATTATTATCCGCCTCATTATCATTATCCATTTCTCGGCTGGAAATAGACATTTTCATGCATCGTTGTTTTGCAGAGATTTGCATAAAATTTTGCCTTTTAAATTTTCTGATATAAGAAAAGAGATTTTGTGGGGTAAATACATATATTTTCTAGTTACTTTGAGAAAATAGTTAAACTTACCATGCGTCAGCAAAAATTCAATAAAGCTGTTATGTCTTCCTACTACATCTTTTTCAATGGTTGAATAATAATGCATTGTTGGTTTTTCTCTGCAAGCATTGAAAAAGTTACGAAGGCCGAACAAGTTTATCTTCTTACTATTTTAATTTTTCGTCATCATATCTGGCGTAAACATCTTCTATCGACAGCCAGAACTACCTGTGAAGAGTTTTTCGGGTTCTCTCATACGATATTTAAATGCTGGTCAATTACTGATTAAAATATTACTGTGAAGAATAAACTAGGTTCCAAATATAATAATAACACGATACGATAGAACGAAGTTATTCCATTTAATATGCCATGTGTAGGATGTTCTGTTATTTTAATATTACACTTCATTTTTATTTACTTAAAAAAATTTAAAAACATTACATTAAATCTCTTATTTACTTTATTACAGGAAAGTATACGATAAGACTGTTTTACATAAATATCAATCGGATAAAAGACGCCCTATCCGATCAAAAACTCCCGAGTACCATAAATAGCCTCCATTCTTCATTCGGAATTCAGGAATCTGTATAAAGCAAAGCGCATTTCCTTAATGCTCGTAAAATCCGTTTTTATAGGATGGAAAAGCAATATTACGGTTTAGTGCTTTCCGTTATTTGTGCGATTTTCTACAGGCATCATTACTTGTATTATGCATGAAGAAAAGTATATAACGCAATCATTTGAGTTTTATTTCACAGAAGATTATTTATTTATTCCTTTTTTTAAATTAGAGTATTTTGGGGTGTGAACAAGATGTATATATTACATTTTTATAAGTAATAAATTATTTCTATTAATTTTTTATTAAAAAGTAATTGTCCCCGTAGTAATTATTTTTTAAAACCATCAAAAGGCATCTATTCAAAAAGAAAAAGGAATTTCGGATTTTTTTTTCAATTAATATTTGAATTAATCTGAAGTGTTCTTCATCAGAGTTAAGAGTCCTTCATGTCAAAAAGTTTTTATTCGGCAGTTAAAAAAATAATAATAAATAAATACATAAAATTAATGTTAAAAAACATGTATTGAGAAAATGTGTCATGGAAATGATTTTTTTTTAAATAATTTTAAATTTAGTTAATTGATCAATTAACTAATTAATTAACTAATTAACTGATCAATTGTAATAATTTAAACAAGTAAAAGGGGCAAAGTTGTTATTTTATGCATATTATTTTAATTATCACACACACAAAAAAATATTTTCTCATTTACATCAGCATATAAATATGTAGTTAAATGCAGGCAGCTAGCGACGAAAAGTTTGAATTCGCTAACAGCAACTACTACTTTCAGAAAATGAAAAGATTCAATGGAGATCATAACAGTATGTATAAAAAATAATTTTTCTTCATGGACTTTTTCGGGTTTTTCTCAATGTTATACTCAAGTTCATAACAATCATTCCTATAAATCCTCTCAGAATTCGATGACTTTCTTTTAATTGTCCTCTTTTCACCACAACTACAGCAATGAAATCATGACTTTTATGTGATTAAAATGTAACTCCTTAATAATTGAAATAAATTACCTTCTTGAATTGTCAATGTCGTATCTACTAAAATAATTTTTGGATTCGTTAATTCGTTAAAATGTTTCATTTTCTTCTTTTTCTGTACTTTTATAATTTAAAAATGCGAAACATTAAAATGTTTCATTTTTTTCTACTTTTATGTATTGTTTTTTCTATTAAATATCTAAAAAGAAATAAAACACTGATGCAATATAAATAAAATTATTTGAAATTAAAATTCCGATTGATTTTCTGACTATTTTTTTAAGTATAATATTATAATAAAATAAGTTTTTACATTATTCGTAATTTAAATTTGTGATTTAACCTAATTTATTTCAAAATTCCTTTTCTTACCGCATTTAATGGGCAGAAATGTATATAAGACTAAATTAATAACGTTTTAAATTTTTTCTAATTTTTATATTACTAAATTCATGACATATGATTTTTAATTCTATTTTTCAAATATAAAAGTGAATTTCTATGCTTGATTAAGTAAAAGTATCTTACATACCAAAAATTAAAACACCACAAATTGCTTGTTTTATAACAAATTGGTCTAGTGGTAACAAGAAAGAGGGCTCAGGTTCAAATCCATTGGTGGCGTCCGTTGCGGGTACAAAAGTATTTTATATACTAGAAAATTACAATATCACAGCTGCTTGTTTGATAAAAAATGAGGTCTAGTGGTAATGTGCATGAGGGTTCAAGTACAAACCCATTGGTTGCAGTCACAGATTTCTTTGCTTGATTAAGTAAAAATATATTATATACCAGTAAATTACAATATCACAAGTTTCTTGTTTCCTAACTAAGAGGTCTAACGGTAACCTGCAAGAGAGCTCAGGTTCAAATTTATTGGTGGTGTCCGTTGCAGCCACAGCTTTCTAAAAACTGGAAGGCATAATGAAGGTTGTGTTAATGGGTGTGTAAAGTCTCTTAACGACCTGCTAATATTACCTAGAATTAATCTCAGGTGCTCTGCTAATATTTTTCCTAGAATCCTCCTATACAGCATGCAAAGACAAATCAGTTTCTCCTACAAGTCCTTTCGGAAAACCATATCTTCTTTATCTTCTTCTTATCACCCATCGATGGTCAGTTTTTGAGAGGCCTATCGTCGTTCAACAAAAAATAGCTTAGAATAGCTTGGTGGTTCTTGGTTCGAAGCTCGAAAAGTAGTACCGAAACGAAAGCTTCCAGTGTATATGCCGGGGATGAGCAAGGTGAATATATAAGCCAGTATGTCTTTCCATTGAGTTCTTGGAGAAGAAGGAGGATGCAAACCTACCAGTTGCCACCTTTGTGGTATTCGTATAGAATTGCTGTGTTGAATGCATAAGTATAACCCCTAATGGGTTTTACCTCGGTTACTTGATATCTCTCTACCATTCTATTGGCACTTGATTCCAGGTCAAAATATCCAGCATTCAAAAACAACGCCATATAAAACAAGGAGGATAATAATTAACCTTGAATACAATAAATATAAATTTATATTTTTGAGTTTAAAATATTTTAAATAAAAATAAAAACTTATTTTGACAAAAATTAAAAATGCAAACATGACAGATACTTCTGATTAATACATTTAAACTATAATATTTGTTTCTATTATACAATGTAAGAGAAAAAAAATACTAAGTGTACTTGTAGCCAACTGTTGTAAGATTAATTTCAAAGTTTTATTTAATCATACTATCAAAATCATTTAAAATATTTTATTCAAAAATCTTTTTTTTTTTCATACATAAATTATGAATAAATCATATTGTACAATTACATAAACTTCAAGATAAAAAACTTTGATATAAATTAACTTGTATGACAAATAAGCTTAACAAAATTTAGAGATAACCGTTTTCATGCTATCTTTTTATATTATATTAAATGAAACACAAAGGATATAATATAATTTATATTTATTTCTAATTATTAATGTAATATAAATTTTCTGGAAGAAAATTAATCACCGTTAATAAGTTACCTGTCATGTCAATGCTCTGAAGTTCGAATAATGTAAATCATCGTAAATCAACAAAAGTTATATCCTTACACTACAATTCATACTGAAATCATTTCTATCCATCTACACCATTTCTAACAATTTGTGTTTAGCATTTCGCCATTAATTTCGAGCCCCATATTTGGCAGAATTTACAAAGTTATGGTTATTTAAATTAAATTTGTATGAAGCTCTTTCTATCAAATTTGAAATTAAGTTTCTAGCGTGATGCATTATTTAATTAATAAAGCGATTTCCAATAAATTAAATATTATAAGGTATCTCAAATTATTTATTAATCAATTATTATAAAAAATAACAGAACATGCATTGTTATAAATGTCGTTAATTTAATAAATAAATTGTAGTTCAAAAGTAAAAAAACAAAAGCAGTTAAAAATCAATTGCAATTCTTCCTACGACTGCAGTTGGATGTATCCGAACAGAAAATGAAGCAATTTCTAAATTAAATTGATGTCTTTGACTGAGTCAGGTTTGAAAATCCTGATCACGTTCTTTTTGACAATTTAATAATATTTTTGATAATTTAACTTGTCATATTGAGTTTCATCTTAATTTGTCCCCATCCTGCTTGTTTTTGTATTTTTCAATTCCATTCTATTAGCTCACACTCTCCTATATATATCTTGTTCAAATTTTCAATCGTTAATAAAATACTTTTTATTCATCCACTCGAGGTTCAAATACATTTTTTGAACTTGTAGTGGATGACACTTGAGGTTAATACTGTTTTTTCAAATATTAATTCAGTAATTAAATTTAATTAATTAATTTTAATTTTTTTTTTAGATTTAGGCTGCATATATCTACCAATAGATGGCTCCACATAAAATTAAAAATGAATGACAATTATTTATAATGGACTTTCTGCAATGGAGTGAAAAAAAGTAGGAATTGATTTATTTTTTTTTTTTTTTTATATATTACTTGTTTCAAATAGAGAATGAACACATATTTGTTAATAGTTCTCCTATGATTCGTTGCCTTTTACATGCCAGTGCTCTTCTTGTCGAATAATGCAGTTCATCGCCAATCAACAAAAGTTCTATCCCAACATTACAAACGTACTGAAATCATTTCCCTCAACCCACACCATTTCTAATAATTTAAAACCGTGTAGCATTTCGCTATTAATTTCGGGAGTCCCATATTTGACAGGATTTGCAAAGCTATGGTTATATACACGGTAGACAAATATTCAATTTCACTCTCAACTGATAATGTTTAATATATTAATAAACTTATATACACCAGTTATTCAATGACTGCTTAAATTCATCTTTTATACAATAAACAGCCTAAACTCATCTTTAAAGAAGGAGTTCATTTCTCACGTCAACAGAACAAAATTCACAACAGTTTCCAAATCGATTATTTAAAAACAATACCATTTTTTCCATCTGTACATATTCACTACTACAGAATACAGACAGTTAACAAAACTATGTTGAATAAAAATATTCAATGGTTTCATAATCATATTATCCTAACTTTTTGTAAGTTTAACTTAACATTTTGTAACTTAATATATTTGCTTCTTTATTATTGATTGCAAAGATTGATATATACTAAGAACGATTTATTTCACTTTATATGCCATGAAATTTGTTCATGTTACATTATTTATTTCATCAACTATATATTTCTGATGGGAAAATGGTTTAATAATATTTTTCAGATGTATATCTGATAAATAATTAAGAATAAAACATTGGACTGAATAGAGTAATTTTTAAATAGCAAAGTCAATACATTTTCTATTTTGCTATAATAATATTTGAAAAATAATACAAATTATTTGAATTTGAATTTGTTTTTATTAAAACCTAATAATAAAATACACTTCTTTATCAAGCTGTAGGCTTTGTCAAATAATAAAAATTTAATTTTTTAATTTTTCATAAATATTTTAAAATAATAAGACTCTGAAGAATTAATTCATTTTCCAAAATTATATTACGTATGAAAATGTAATTATTATATATGTATGAAAATTATATTTGGATTAAAATATTTTTTCAAATGTGTATATATGATATTTATCATATATACACATTTGAAAAAATGTTTAAATGTTTTAGGAATAAAACATTGATAAATTAATTTTAAATTGTTAAGCAATAATAAATTGTTAATAATGTTATACGCAATAATGTTATAATGAAAAAAATAAAAACAGTAATTTAACTTTTACTTTATATTTATTAAAGCAAAATCTTCATTAAATAGAACACCCTTCTTTATCAAAGTGTAGGTTTTCTCTTTTAATTTTCCTCATTTTTCAATTTTTCCATTGTTATTTTTAAAAATGTAACACAGAAGAATTTATTCATTTTCAAAAATTATTATCTTTACTTATTTTGTATACTTTTGAATGATTTTTATACTTTAGATCACGATCAGGATAATTCACACAATTATAATTCACAAATTTTTAAGATAAAATAAAAACAAAAAATATTTTATAATGTAACATTTAAGTATAAACTTTACAGCGAATGAAATTTAAATAGCAAGTTTGCAGTTCTGTAAAGTCTGGATAAATTCAACAAGCTATTGCTCAACACATTACATGTCACAAAGTGATGCTATTTTGACATACAGGACACGTTCCAATAAAAAATAACCGATCAATTCCTTAGGACATGTTCCGGGCAGCGGGAATCACGTGTTCAGAGAATTTCAAATTTGACGGCGTCACTCAAAAGTATCTCTGGGGATTGCCTGAATTACATTCACTGTGTTATAAAAGTTAATCTACAGAGAAATAACAAGTAGACCTACAGAATAAGTAAGTTTATGTACAGCGCGTGTCTGGAATGCTTCGATATATACCAATAAAATCAATCATTTATAATGTTTTTAGACTTTTCAGTCTATAAAACATCATAAACAATTGTATAATATGCACACAGGTCTTTAATTTGATGTGCCTCGAGTTATGTGGATCTGTAGTGGAAATGTTCTGATACTTTTGATATAAACTGTTGAATGTATCATGAATTTTAAAAACAAGTAATAAAAAATTTTTTTGAAAGTCGATTCTTAATTTTTTTATCACTATATTGCAGAAACTCCTTTATAAATAATTTTCATTCATTTTTTAAGTTTATCTGGTGCCATATTTGGTAGATATATGTAACTTAAATCTAAAAAAAATTATAACTAATTTATTACATTTATTTACTGAATTAATATTTGAAAAACTGTAGTAACATCAAGTGTCATCCACTACAAGTTCAAAAAAAAAAATGGAAATAAACATGAGTGGATGAATAAAAAGTATATTATTAACGATTGAAAATTTGAACAAGATATACATAGGAGAGTGTGAGCTAATAGAATTAATTGAAATAAATAATAAAACTTGATATATAAAGTATGCCATAGAAAAATAATCAAAATCAATGCTTTTAATGCAACAAGGAAAAAAAAACACACACACCAAAAACTCATGTTCTACAGAGTAGGATAGAAAACCTTGATGATGCTTTAAATAAATAAGTAAAAATAAACTTATTTTTGTTCTTGTATTATCTTTATAGTTAAATTCAATGCCATTATAGTAAGATGAATAATTAAAAATAAGCCAATAATAATTTTTGCAAATGTCATCTAGCAAATATTATCATCCAAGAATCCATCACTGCCCCCAGATTAGATGAGCGAAAGTTCTCATAAACTTTGGCATCAATTCTCTTTAAATGGCAGTTACGTCACATTAACTATCAGTTTTATCAGTAGAAGAAAATAGTTAGTAAATTTACCTCTTGATTTTAGATGTACTCCCTCAGTGGCTCCTGCCTGTTGAGTGAGTGGAAAATGAAAGCATCATTTTTTTGATATTTCCCCATGTGCAAACAGTGTGCTCATTTGAGCCTCCATTTTCTGATGATCGCTGGTGGCAAACATAGGGACTATGAGCCTTCAAACACTTGATCAAATCCCAACAAGCATTATACACCACTTTGAAACAAAATCAATTTGAGTCTTGGAGTTTCAAAAATCACATTTTATAACTGAATCTCCTCACTTCCTGAGAAATGGCAAAGGGAACATGTTTAAGTTCTCATATTTTAACAGCTACTTACTTCTGATCCAGCCTCCTCAAAGCAAAGTGGTCTGACCCTTTTAGTGGTACTTTGGGATCTCCTGCTAACAACATATTTGTAGTTTCTGGGAGTATTTTATGTCTTCATTGGCACCTGAGGTGTCTCAGGGTCCTTAGACAGGGATCATGCTCCTCAAAAACCAATTTTAGAAGTTTCTTGATCTCCTTTAGATCACAATTATTTTGAGTGTTAGCTACTATAAAATGAGCTTGCTGTAAAATGAGGTTCTTCTATTTAGTGCAAAAAATACATTATATAATCTTATTTCCACTGGATTTATCTCAATCATCACTTCGCCAATACAGCCGCGTATTTTATTCCCATATGCTTTCTGCAAAATAAATAAAAAT
>BPLR01009832.1:0-131095 GCA_021605095.1 Caerostris extrusa | reverse complement strand
TGTACAATCTTCCCTACAAGTTGAAGGGGAAAATTCCCTTTCCTAAAGACTGATAACGCCAGGTGGTTCCACTGTTGTTTCACAGTGCGTACCTCTCCCAGAAGCCTCGAATCGTGTAAGTTCGCAAACGGATTGAGTCTCGGAGCGTTTGCTGAGCAACAGATTTTTGTATTCAAGATGGATGAAGCAATGGAGGTAAGAATGAAAATCTTTTCTAACTAATTAAACATTTTGAGTAAAAATAAAATTGAATAATAATAAAATTATTGCCAGCTACATTATGGTGTATTAGCATACTTTCTAAATGTTGTATCTTGTAACCGTTATAATGATTATTTTCTTTTTAAAAATATTTTTATTCCATATTACCTAATTTTTATTTTACTATATTGCTTAAAGGAATGTAGATGCATTTATATATTGCAATTCAATTTTTTAAAAGATATCACAGAAAAAAAAAAAGTTTTGTTTTATTCTCTGAATGTTTTGTTCTACGAATTACTTGTTCAATGGTATTAGAAATTATAGTTTGATGCATTTTTTGGTGATTTCTCCTTTAATAAGGGGAATTTTTAGAATTTCGGTTGATATTTAATAGATATGCAATATTTATGTGACGATGGCAAGAGTGTTTGTAGTGGTTCTGAATTCACTTAAAACTTCTATTAAGCAGGTCCCGGTCTATTAAGCCTAAAATTGTACATTTCTATTTTATCTATGGTTATTCTAAATATGTTTTGTATGGTTAAACAAATTGCGGGTTCCGGTCTATTAAGCCTAAAAGTGTGCAGAAGAAGACCATATAGAAACCGAACTAATTTTTATGAATTTTAATACATGTTTATTTTTTGCAAAAATGTTGTAAATTTCATTTTATCTATGGATATTCTAAATATGTTCGTAATTAACAAATTTAAAGTTTAACTTCTAAGTATTTCTTTTCAAAAAATGTATTAATAAAAGTTACAGTTCGAGGGATTTTTTTCCCTTTAATATTTGCCATTTATTGAATTTCGATTGGATATTTAATTATCAATTATATTAATAATTATCCATATTATTATATCAATATATATGAAAAAAAATGTCCTATATTATAGGTTGCAATCAAAGTAAACAAAGAGCAGATTGCTGTAAAGAGAAAAAGGCACATGAAGCAGGTACTTCAAAAAAGAGAAGAAAAAGAACCCATAGTCTGGAAATGGGTAGATTACTTTCATTGTCCGTATAAAATAAATCAATTAGGACATTAATCTTAGAATGTCATGAGAAAACTTTTTTTCTTGTATTTTGATAACTTGGAAACCATGTATTTCAATTTAAATAATGCTAATTGAATACTTTATTTAAAAAACAAATATATTGGAATATGAAACAAATTTAGTATATTATTTTCCTAAAATATTCTGATTCTAACTTAAAATCTATTTAAGGATTTGGGAATTTCAAATTTTTTATTAGGTTTATATGAAACTATTAAATTACATTGATTTATTTGAAAACGCAGTGCGCAGAAGATCTACCTCCCCGTGGTGCACCTGGTAACACTGTTTAGCGGCTAAAAAAAATCGGCAACTCGGTATTATTGTCAGATTAATGAACTCTGTTTCAGCATGTTTTGTTGTTGTATTTTTTTTTTCGTTGTTCTTTTTTTTGCTGGAACTGTTTATAATCTGCCATTGAAAATAAAAATAAAAAAAAAAAAATTGAAAACTGGCTTTGTTTTAAAACATCCAAACAAAAAAAAAAAGTTTTTAGTTTGAAATCAGATTTATGATATTTTTTCTTTTAAAATGATTGTAAATTTTCTTTTTCTCTTGCATTTATAACCAGGTTGGAAGAACAAAAGGTGGAGGTGGCATCAAATGGCAAACATTGAGCCAGAATGGTCCCATTTTCACTCCAGCTCGTGTACGCAATCATGCCAGGTTTTATTATTCTGGTAAATTTTTTAATTCATTTTCAAAAATTTTGATGTTTTTTAAATTAATATTGCTTTATACATGCTCTTTATATGCTTTTATTTTTTTTAATTAATGCTTTTTACCTTGTCATTAGCTGGTAAGATTTTAAAGTAATTTTACTATTAACATCTATTTTGTATTTGTAAAATAAATCCATGTAAATTAATTTTTAATGATTTGAAAGAAAAAATAAATTTAAAAGTAATTTTTGCTTATTCAATAAAAATGGTAAAAACTAAAGAAAAATATGCACTGAATCTTTAATAAACTATATTGTTTTATTTATTGTTTAGGTAAGCCCATGCAATTGATAAGAAAGCTGAAGAAGTGGCTGGATTTCATGGTAGGATGTTGGATCATGAATACACTTCAAAAGCACAAGTCAACAGGAATTTCTTTAAAGATTAGAGAACAGTAAGTTAAAGTGAATATGAAAAACAATTCAATAAATAGGTTAAAAGCTATGCATGTTATAAATAAGTGCAACTGGCTGAGTAAACTAGGAAAATTAATAAACCTATGTGTTAGCCTACGAACATTTCAACCCACCTTTTGCATATGAACTTTTCAGCCCACCTGCATACTAACTTTTCTGCTCGCCTGCATACGAACTTTTCAGCACAACTGTTATACAAAGGAAGAGCCCAAAAAAAAGCTTACACACAACTCAAAAAGGGTGCGCAGAAGAGCTACCTCCCCCATGGGGCACCTGATAACACTTTTTTTAGCAGCTAAAAGATCTGCAACTTGGTTTATTGTTAGGTTAATGAACTCTGTTTTAGCATGTTTTTTTTTTTTGTATTTGTTGTATTATTTTGTTGTTTTTTTTTTCGTTGTTCTTTTTTGCTGTAATTGTTTAGAATCTGCCATTGAAATAAAAAATAAAAAAATACCTTAAAAATACAAAACTGGCTTCAGTTTTAAAACATCCAAACAAAAGTTTTTAGTTTGAAATCAGATTTATGATATTTTTCTTTTTAAATTGATTGTAAATTTTCTTTTTCTCTTGCTTTTATAACCAGGTTGGAAGAACAAAAGGTGGAGGTGGCATCAAATGGCAAACATTGAGCCATAATGGTCCTATTTTCACTCCAGCTCGTGTACGCAATCATGCCAGATTTTATTATTCTGGTAAATTTTTAAACTCTGTTTCAGCATGTTTTTTGTATTTGTTGTTTTTTTTTCATTGTTCTTTTTGCTGTAATTGTTTAGAATCTGCCATTGGAAATTAAAAATAAAAAAAAAATTTGAAAACTGGCTTCAGTTTTAAAACATCCAAACAAAAAAAGTTTTTAGTTTGAAATCCGATTTATGATATTTTTCTTTTTAAATTGATTGTAAATTTTCTTTTTCTCTTGCTTTTATAACCAGGTTGGAAGAACAAAAGGTGGGAGGTGGCATCAAATGGCAAACATTGAGCCATAATGGTCCGATTTTCACTCCAGCTCGTGTACGCAATCATGACAGATTTTATTATTCTGGTAAATTTTTTAATTCATTTTCAAAATTTTGATGTTTTTAAATTAATATTGCTTTATACATGCTCTTTATATGCTTTTATTTTTTTTAATTAATGCTTTTTACCTTGTCATTAGCTGGTAAGATTTTAAAGTAATTTTACTATTAATATCTATTTTGTATTTGTAAAATAAATCCACGTAAATTAATTTTTAATGATTTGAAAGAAAAATAAATTTAAAATTAATTTTTTGCTTATTCAATAAAAATGGTAAAACTAAAAAAAAATATGCACTGAATCTTTAATATACTATATTGTTTTTTTCATTGTTTAGGTAAGCCCATGCAATTGAGTAAGAAAGCTTGAGAAGTGGCTGGATTTTATCTTAGGATGTTGGATCATGAATACACTTCAAAAGCACAAGTCAACAGGAATTTCTTTAAAGATTGGAGAACAGTAAGTTAAAGTGAATATGAAAAACAATTCAATAAATAGGTTAAAAGCTATGCATGTTATATAGAAGTGCAACTGGCTGAGTAAACTAGGAAAATTAAATCTATGTGTCAGCCTACGAACATTTCAGCCCACCTTTGCATAAGAACTTTTTTCAGCCCTCCTGCACTTTTCTGCTCGCCTGCATACGAACTTTTCAGCCCGTCAACATAAGAACTTTCAAGCCCGCCTGCATACGAACTTCTCAGCCTACCTGCATACAACTTTTCAGCCTACCTGCACACTTATCAACCCACCTGCATACGAACTTTTCAGCACATCTGTTATACAAAGGAAGAGCCCAAAAAGCTTACATACAACTCAAAAGGGTGCGCAGAAGATCTACCTCCCCGTGGTGCACCTGGTAACACTTTTTTAGCGGCTAAAAGATCTGCAACTTGGCATTGTTAGATTAATGAACTCTGTTTCAGCATGTTTTTTGGTATTTGTTGTATTATTTTGTTGTTGTTGTATGTTGTTTGTTTTTTTTTTCGTTGTTCTTTTTTTGCTGTAATTGTTCATAATCTGCCATTGGAAATAAAAAGAAAAATAAAAATTACCGGAATTTCTTCATAAAAATCTATATTGTATTATATTTTATTTTTTAACAAAACAACTTTAGCAACTTCAATATACTGTCCATTGAACTTTATACATTGAGCCACTTAATCCATGATTATATTGTTGGAAACATTGTTCAAACTCATTTGTTTGTATCTGGCCTTTGGTACCACAGGCTCCAGGTTCGAAACGTGTCTTTTGAAGGTTAGGGCTAACTAAAAATTATATGGATTTAATACTAGTAGCGCCATTTATGTGTCAGCCTACGAAGTTTTCAGCCCACTTATTAAACTTAGTCCACAAGTCAAACTGTAACAGATCAACTTAGGAAAATAACAGATGTTTTAAGTAAAAATAAATGAAAACACTTACTGAAAAAAACAAAATATAATATAATTTAATTTAATTAATTTCCGTTCATTATAATTTAACAAAATGAATAAATCTTTTGATCATAGTTCCTTTTCTCAAATCATGGAACCCATATTAAACACTTTCATTTGCTTTCCAAGTAGATTTTTCCGTGATATTTATTTTATCATAATAATTTCAATAACCTAGTATTTCATCAATAAAAGTCAAAAATTGATTAAACACTTTTTATTAAAAAAATCTCACGTTTTATTTAACTCTTTTAGAAGATTCATATGATCATTTTTAGGGATCAGAAAAGGATTATCTCTTTTCCTCCTCATTTTAATTTCTGTTCGCCACAGGTTTATTTAAAATCTATACACCTGTAGGTTAATAAGATGTCAGTTAGTCAAAGTAGAATTCATTCTAGACAAGATCGAGTATAATGGAATTCGTCCTTCTATCATTCCATCCATCCGTCCGTTCGCCCCTGCGTCCATCCAACCTTCCTTCCATCTATCTATCCATCCATCCGTAAGTTCAACTATCCGTCCGTCCGTTCATCTACCCTTACATCTGTCCGTTCATCCATCAATCCGTCCGTCCGTCTATCACTCACTCAAAAAAAAATAAGTTACATGCTAAGAAATCCCGGGCAGAAAAAACAGGACAGATGTTATCCAGACGACTTAGCGTCAGATGGATCTAGCGGGTTGATGCTGTCTAAGAAAACCTTGACCGGGAATCCAAAACGAGCGAAACTACACTTTTGTTGCTTCCGACCTCTGCAGCTACACTGGTGACAGTACGCCCCTCCTTTCCGATCGTTCTCCCACGTGTGAAGTCGTCCAGGTGATTTCTTCTAGCCATATTTCACGAACTGACTCACTGGCACTTGCAGCGAATATGTTGAATTGCGTCTCCGTCCTTCCTTTTATTCTACTGTTGAGCTGCTCGGGCCGACATCACGCTTTTTGCGTACTCTCACGTCGCCTCCGACGTTTCGTTCCTGATATTTGCATACGCATTACGTTTCTACTGACTTACGTGTTCATTGTACTGATCTCCAGACCACCTTTTCTGCAATTTCATGGCTATCTGCTAAATTTTTACATTGTTGCTTAAGTTTTGCACACCAGTGTATTAATTCCTAAATTTTGAAAAATTAAAATTTTTTTCTGAAAGAGTCGGGAGTAGGATTTTTCAACTGACTCCTGATTCCTGTTCTACATAATATTAGACTGCTTTTCCCCACTTCTAATTACGGGGAAAATAATATATAATAATTTTATATATAATTTATATAACTATCTATATTCGGTCAATATTAAAGAAATTTTTTTAATATATGAATTCTTGTGATCTTAATCTACTTATTCTTACCATATAAAGGTGTTATGTTCTGTATATAATAATAAATTTGATGTAAGAAATTTATCCTTTTCTTATTACATATAAAACGTTTGTATTAAATGAATAAAAAAATTTTTTCTTATCTGACACAATTTTTTTGATATTTATCTTTTTTTTCAGTTTTAAGAATTTTATATTGATTTGATAGCAATGAACATACTAAAAAAGGTATCCTAGTGTTACAAGAAATGCTAATTTGAAAAAACCTGTTAAAAATGTCAATTTTAATATTATTTTAAGTTACTGATCTTGTCATATAAACTTTCAAATCATTGCTGTAAACTGGATTAAATTTATTTTGATAAAAATAAGTACCACTAATCTGTAGTGAAGATAAGAGAGAGAAAAAGTTTTTGCGTTATAATAATTGTATTTCAATTAGTGTAATAATTATTTTATACTTAATCCACTTTTCCCCAAGTCAAACTGTAAAAGTAAACTTAGTAAAATAACAAATGTTTTAATTAAAGATTTAAGTGATAATAAATGAAAACACTTACTGAAAATCACAAAATATAATTAAATAAAATTTAAAGAATTATAATGAATGCGATGAATAAGTCTTTTGATCATAGTTCCTTTTCTCAAATCATGGAACCATATTAAACACTTTCATTTGCTTTCCAAGTAAATTTTTCAGTGGTACCAGCGGGACCAGAAAGGGATTATCTGTCTTTCCTTCTTTTTTTCCTTCTTTTCTTCTTTCTTTAATTATTTTCTTCTTTCTTTAATTCTTTTCGTCTTTCTTTTCTTCTGTCCGTCTTTCTTTCCTTCTTTCTTTCCGTTTTTCTTCTTTACTTCCATCTTTCCTTCATCTCTTTTATATTAAAAAAAACTCTAAAAAACCACTTTTTATTAAAAAAAAACCTCACGTTTTATTTATCTCTTCTAGACGATTCATATGATCATTTTTAGGGATCAGAAAAGGATTATCTCTCTTCCTCCTCATTTTAATTTCTGTTCGCCACCTATTTATTTGAAATCTATTCCACGTGTAGGTTTCTAAGACGTTAGTTAGTCAAAGTAGGATTCACTCTAGATAATGATCGAGTAAAATGGAGTTCGGAAATTTTAAATGTTTCCATACTGCTCTAATGAGCGATCTCGTGGCATTGTGGAATGCACATTTAGTAGAAGGCATAGTTGAAGGCATAGTTGAAGGCATAGTAGAAGGCATAGTGAAGGCATAGTAGAAGGCACATTAGTAGAAGGCATAGTTGAAGGCACGTTCCAATTACTTGCAATGTGCAAGTTTAAGTCTTCACAATGTTTCCTTTTTATTTTCCAATTTAATTTCTCATTTTACACTCATTATAAGTAACATAATAAAATTAATAAGTATCCTCTATTATAAACATCGGTACATTTATATAGTTTTTAGAACTAAAAATAAAGTTTATATATATAATAAAATGTCAAGCAAAAAATAAATTATCTCATCATATATATATATATATGATGTGATAATTTAATTTTTGCTTGACATTATATATATAAATATGATATATATATATATGATGGTAAAATATATATGGGATAATCAAATCAGTTCTTTCCTTCTTCCTTTCCTTCTGCCCTAAGTTCTTTCTTTCCTTCTTTCTTTCTTTCCTTCCTTCCTTCGTTTCTATACTGCACTAATGAGCGATCTCGTGGCATAGTAGAAGGCACATTTGTTTAGTTGAAGGCACGTTCCAATTACTTGCAATGTGCGAGTTTAAGTCTTCACAATGTTTTCTTTTTATTTTCCAATTTAATTTCTTATTTTACACTCATTATATGTAACACAATAAAATTAATAAGTATCCTCTATTAGTATAAACATATCTTATATTTATATATGTATATATATAAATACCATATTGACCTTTAAAATTGCTACACCCGGAAGAAATGCAGATAACAAAATGATATTTATGGGACAAATATATTATACTGGAAATAACAAGTGGCTAAATTTTCAAGAAATTTGGGGTGCATAGATCCTGAGAAATCAGCACCCAGAATAATCACCTTTGACAATAAAAGCAGCACTCATACGCCTGGACATTGATCCAAACAGAGACCATTGCCAAAAATTGTTGAAGCAGTTAAAAAATAATATCCGCATATATAAAAAAGTAAGAAACAATAAATCAGCAAAACAATTAATAAGAAATTAAGTTTAATATCTTGAAGATAGCGTTATCAAGATCTCAGAACATGCAGAAAGGATACGATTAGGACATTCTGTTTATATATATACTAGTGGAACCCGACATACGTTGTCCTGCCAAAAAAAATGTATTATAGAAAATTATGTATCACGAATATATTCTCCATGTTCCAATATATGCATACTAATTTCCATGGATATCGTTTGGACGGCACATAAGATGAAATGCTGCAGCAGCTTCCTCTTTCCTTCTCTTTTTTTTTTTTTTCGTCTAATCTTTCTTTCCTTCTTTCTTACTTTCTTTCCTACTTTCTTTCCTTCTTTTTTTTTTTTCTTCTTCTTACTTTCTTTCCGTCTTTCCTACTTTCTTTCTTTTCCATCTTTCTCTCCTACTTTCCTACTTTCCTGGATTTTTTTTTTTTTAATTTGCATGTTGTGATGATGAATGAAGTGGTATATGGGAATGTGAAGCAACAAAGACTATAATCCTCTAATCACAATATTTCAGTAGTTTTTCTTATTTTTTTTGTCACTCTCCACAACGCTCTACGATCGTTTTTTTAAAGGAGATTCCGAACCACTTTGCATCCATGGCACCACCGGGACTTGAACCCGAAACCTGACAGCGCCAGAGCGCTCCACTCGGCCATTCAGGCCCCTTTTGCATGTTGTTTTGACAGTCGTCTGTTGTTTACTTATTGAATTATGTTGAATTCATTTCTATTCATAATATGCATTTTATGGGATTTTATGTTATATACCGTCCAAAACAATCACACAAAAAAAGACCGCATAAAAAGTTTGACTGTTTTAATAAATGCTAAAATAATATATATTATATATATTGTGTGAAAAAGCGTCGTTTTCTTTTAAAGAAAAATTAAATGTATTGCATCAGAAAGGGAAATTAAATTTATTTTTTGAGATTGTAGGAAAGTTGTATTGTATATATCAGTTATTGGATTTGTGATGAATGTTAATATACGGGATCGTATTTAATTATTTTATTATAAAGTATTATAAGCATAACACTTTATGAATGGGCAGTTTTTGCAATTACAGAGATTTTTTAGTACATGGGTAAATTGATGAGCTTTTTCATATTTATAAAAATTAAAAACCAGGTAACCTCTCATATCACATTGACTGTTAATCAGTGTAAGATATTATAATCGCCATCAAGTCTGAAAACATTGACTCTACCACCAACCGTCATTCCCCTGCATGTTAGTCGTGCATGTGTCCATTAAACCATAATTTGGGCACCTCAAATGAAATTAATATATACTCTGCCTTTTTAATTTTAATATATTAAATCCGCTTTAAAATATTTTTTAATTAAATATTTATGTATACATTGGACAAAATTAGTTAAAAATGCAAGAAGATATAAGGATGTCATCAACACAATCAGTTTGCAGTTTGCATAATATAACCATGAAAAAAACATTCGATATGCGTAAATTTCAGTGTGCTTCCTAATTAGTCCTATAAAAAAAAAAGGGCCACCAAAAACAGAGAAACTTCAAACTAATTCATTCAAGTTCGGAAAGATGCATAAGCTGCAACAACGAAACTGAAAATCATCACACAAACAACTCCAAAAGACAATTGCCAAAAATTGTTGAAGCTGTTAAAAAATAAAATCAAAAAAATAATATAAAAAAAAAAAAAAAGTAAAAAACAGTAAATCAGCAAAACAATTAATAAGAAATTAAGTTTAATATCTTGAAGATAGCGTTATCAAGATCTCAGAACATGCAGAACAGATACGATTAGGACATTCTGTTTATATATATACTAGTAGAACCCGATATACGTTGTCCTGCCAAAAAAAAATGCATTATAGAAAATTATGTACAGCGAATACATTCCCCATGTTCCAATATATACATACTAATTTCCATGGATATCGTTTAAACGGCACATAAGATGAAATGCTGCAGCACCATTCTAAAGACAAGTAAAAAGTGGATAGCGCGAACATATTTTCCATATTCGAATACATATTATTATCAATTTTCACAGCGATTGGTTGAACGGTATAGAAGTAGATATACTGCAGCACCATCTGGTGGCGACTTACAACAAAGGGGTAGCATAAAAACATTATCCATGCTTTGTCAAACACACACAAAAATTTCGTCAAAACCGGTCCAGCCGTTTAGGAGAAGTTAAGTGACAAACGCACATATAGAAGAACCCGATTGCAGTGTCACCTATCGGGTCCAATTGTGAATCTAAACCATCCAGAGACCCACTCAAACACACACAAAATTTCATCAAAATCGGTCCAGCCGTTTAGGAGGATTTCAGTGACAAACACATGTACAGAAGAATTATATTTATAAAGATAACATATATAACAGCGCACTTTACAGAATTCAAAATTGATGTGTTCTAATCACACTTTTTAACAATCTTAAAAGTATCATGCCATATATAATATATATTCAGCTCATTTCGGTAAAATTTCTTAAAAGCCAACAATGAATAGTATATTTACGTTTTTACTAAGAATACAACATAAACACACAAAAAAAAAAAAGAAAATATTTCTTAAAAGAGCCAATGAACACGGCTTATAACTTAGTTACTTAAAAAGATAAATATTGGCATATGTAGAGAAATTTGTCCTTGATATTCATCCAGAGATGAAATGCTGAAATCTATATTCATGAACTAATAGCCTACATATCTGAATTGCAGAATTTGCTGCTACGTGCAACTGTCATTCATATTCATATTCATATGACATAGCATCCAAAGCATTAAATTATAATACAACATTTGTAGTAGCAGAGAGCGCTGAATCGTTATACTGTGGTATTCCGGTAGATAGTATTTTGTTCATAAAAGTATTTACCATTTCTTGGAATAAGCAAAAAACACTTTAAGACTTATCAAAACTAAATACACAAATTTTCATAGAATTCAATTTAGTTATTATATTTTCTATATACACTCATGTCCATAAATTAAGGATAATGAAGTTCAGACAAAGAAAGAGACAGAAACTAAACAAATTTGACTTATTTGTAAAGTCTATTTATTAAACAAAAGGTAAAGAGCAAAAAAGATGCTATATGTTTGACATAATTAATAAAATTTGCGATTTTTACTCCCTGAGCAAATTTCAAAAAAGAACCTATTTACAAAAAACAGTATAACATGGTTAGTATTATGGTTAATATGGAGTATGTCTCCCGGACGATGCAATACAGGCCTTACAGGCCTAGGCATGCTGAGTATCAAATTATCAATCTGATCTTAGGGAATATTACATCACCCATCAAGCAATGCCCACCGAAGTTCCGGTTGACAGGTGGGAGGGTTGACGGGCTGCAATTCGTCGGCCAAGCATATCCCACACATGCTCTATTGGATTCAAGTCCGGTGAGTATGCTGGCCCATTCATACGGATGATATCCTCCAATTGAAGGCATTCGTCTACAATGTTTGCACGTTGAGGACGGGCGTTGTCATCCATAAACAGAAATTCAGCACCCATGGCGCCCCGAAACAAACGTACATGTTGTTCCAGAATGACATCCCGATAGATGTGGCCTGTCATCGTTACACTCTGAACATGCAGGTCATTTCTGGAACCAAGAATAATTCCTTCCCCAAACGAGCCATCCTGCACCACCGTAACGGTGTCGTTCAATGGTGTTCTCTTGGTGGTAACGGGTACCTGGCGCTCTCCATATGAAAGTCCGGCGAGAATCAGACAGCAAACTAAACCTGGACTCGTCGGAAAACATCACACCAGACCACTGTTGCGGTGTCCACAATGCATGCTCTCTACTCCAGGTTAATCGCAGGCGACAGTGAGTTGCGGTAAGTGGAACACATCTGACAGGCCTACCAGCATATAGACCAATGTGCCCTAAGCGTCTGTACATGGTCTGCCTTGAAACTGTCGTACCGGTAGCTGAAGACAGCTGACGAGACAGGTCTGATGCTGTGCTCCGTCTGTTTCTTTTGGCAGTAACTGCTAAATACCGGTCCTCATTCGGCGTTGTAACTCGGGGGCGACCTGTGCTGTAACATCTACTCACATTACCATCATCTTGGAATCGTTGCCAAAGCCTGGAGATGACACTCTGGGCGATTCCAAGTTCCTCGGATACTTCCAGCTGGGTACGTCCACATTCCAGTCGTCCGATAATTCTACCACGTAAAAAATCATCCAAATGCTTTCTTTGTGCCATAACTATGCGTTTATTGCATTGAAAGGCTTTTAAAGCGCTTGTGAACAATTTTACTTCTTTGCCACCATTCCTTATATACCCCTCTCTTACACTCTCGTCATTGTGACGTACTATCCGCGCCTACTGGTGGTTTCCTGTAATTTGCATATTCTTTTTCAAGATGTGTGTGATAATTCTACAGCTGAAATTTTTATTTTAGAGTTCAATTTCTGTGTGATTCTGAATTATCCTTAATTTATGGTCATGAGTGTATATTGTACTTCAAATAAAGAACAAGATTTTTCAATTAAAAATAAATCTTATATCTATATCTATATGGGGGGGGGATAATCAAATCCGTTGTTTCTTTCCTTCAACCTTTCCTTTTTTTCTTTCCTTCTTTCCTTCAATCTTTCTTTTTCTTTCTTTCCGTATTTCCTTCTTTCTTTTCTTTCCTTCTATTCTTCCTTCTTTCCTTTTTTTCAATCTTTCCTTCCTTCCTTCCCTCCTTCCTTCCTTCCTTCCTTCCTTCCTTCCTTCTTTTCATTCTTTCCTGTCTTTCTTTACGCATAGGTAAGAAGGGGGCATAACATAAAGGTGAAAAACAAAATTTTTGTTATTCCTACTTATACAGGAGTTACCATAATTGAAGGGATATAATCTTCTATTGTTTTTCTGTGTCTTTGTTTAGTTTGATTAAAATGAAAATTCCAAATGAGATGTTTCTGTAGATAAATTTCTAGACCTTTGGTTTTAGTTTTCCAAAAGAGAACATGGTTTTTGAGGAAAATGGTAGGTTTTTAATATTTATTGGTTTTGCTGGAAAATACGTCTTATGTTTTATTAATGTTGAAAGCAATTTTCAAGTTATCATACCAAATGGAGAGATCAACAAGAAGTTTGCTTCAAGCAAAAGTAGGAAGTTTTGGAGTTTTGTTTTCAATGGCAGTATCGAGAATGAAATACAGAATAGTAGTATACAGAATGGCAAACATAATGTCATTTTCAGCGGTATACAGAATGGCAGTATAGTCTACGTATATTGCGATAAGAGTGTTGGAAGTACATGAACCTTCACTATTCGGTCCAAGAATATCTGTGTTGTTGTTGAGTGTCCAAACCTCACTTGTGTGGGCATGAATTACAACGTAGATCCGCTCATTGTAGGTCTATACTGGTCCGAATCAATTGTAGACCCGTTCAGTCGGATGAATAAGCGGCACGTCTACAGCGTACAAGCGTACAGAGAGATATTAACTAAATAATCGTCAATTAATTATTAGCTTAATAGAAAATTAAGAAATATTTTCTTTTATTATTATTATTATTATTGTTATAAAAATCATATTTAAATATTTTATGAACTATACCATTCATCGTATGTATCGAAAAAGGAATCTTTTATTTCTCGGTGTCAAAGCTAAAAGACTTCATTAAAAAAAAATTTTTTTTTTTTTAATAAAATAAAAATAGTCGAATAGAACACACACGAATGAGTCGATTAGAATATGAACGAATCCTATTAAACAATTGAGTCGAATATGAACGAATCCTAGAAGAATAGAATATCAACAAATGAATCAAATATGAAGGAATCAGATTCAAATATATAAACAAATGCTTCATGAAAAAATTTTTTTAAATAAAAAAAAGGTATTGAATAAATTATAACTTTCATCTTAAAAATACTTTTTCGCATGATTCCACAAATTTAAAAAAAAAAATCAGTAGCAAATTAAAAAAATTACATAAAATAAATGAATTGGGCAATCCGATAAATTATTTTTTTCCCCGCAAATCTGTTCAACAAAAGTAGTCCATCGGGGAAGGGAATTCAATCGAAAAAAAGTTTTCATCCATCCACTTTTGTTTTGTTGTACCTTCACCGATTTTCTTGACGGCATTCATTAAGTCAATTGGAGTGCTGTACTGAAGAATAGCGGAAAGGTAAAAAAAAAAAGAAAGAAAGGAAAAAAAATTAGCCGAAAGAAAGGAAAGGAAAGGTGGAGGGGTGTCGAAGAAAGTGGGTTGCTTTACAGGAACCCCGCCTTTCCTCTGTCACTCGAGGCTTTTCTTCGGCGAAAGACAAAAGGTAACAAAGAATACCTTCACGTACGAAGTCCTTTTTGGGAGAAACGCGATAACTGAACTATCGAGAATGTGTATAAGAGAAATAATGTATCAACAAACAAACAAGAAATAATAGCTTCCATTCCTTTTATTTATTTTTTTTTTGTTTTAATCATTCTTCATTTTATTATTTTTATTACTAATTAGAAAGCCTAATCACGATCATTATTTGTGTTAAAAATAAAGTAAGGAAATGGGATGGAAAATAAAGATGTCAGCAGATGCAGGGAGATTCAGCGGTCATGGAACAAACTTTGAGGGGTGGTACAGCTTTCTAAAACATAATTTTTTTGTATAGAAATGCAGGGTCGGAAGTGATGCTTTGAGTAACGAAGACACTTTCAAAAGAACTTCTCTCAGCAGCTAAGCAATATACCTAACTGATATCCATCACATGATGAGTTTCTAGACCTTTGTCTGACAATCCGATGAGCACTCTGTTTTTGCAACTGTGTTTTCACTTATGAGGCTCCAATTGGCTCGATTGAGGTCTTCGTTGCTCATTTATCGATTACCGCTGCAAGTGTACGCAAAATGTCTGATATCTGTGCAACTGTTCGCCAATCACTCATTCGACTCTACCAATCATGTATAATATTATTGTTGGTGGTTTTTATTTTGAGCAATTATTGTGAACATTGAATCAAAGGAACACTTTGCACGAATGATGTTGTAAATAAACAATTATTTATTTTTTTCTTATTTCATTTTTTTTTGTGTGTGTATTTATTCTTAAAACCGGTCACTACCGCCCCTACATACCTATAAAAAATGTTTTAGCAAGCTGTGCCACTCCTGAAAGTGTGTCCCATGTCTGTTGAATCATTTTATATAGAAGAATCTACAAATAATATGAGAAAACTGTGGCTTCTTATTGGCTAGCGAGTTGGTCTTCTGAACAATTCTTTTTTCCGCACCTTACCTTCATACCTAAAATGTGTAGTTCCTTACTAGTAAGAAGGGTGAGGGTAGAACATCAGTAAACCTCATGTATATATATCCCAAACAGCCCAATATACAATTGGGGATATCCCAAACAATTTGGGATATCCCAAACAGCCGACTAATGGATGTTGACGAGAGAAAATGCCTTGCGGGGAACTTTTTACGGATAACTGCCTCTTATGGGAGAAAACCCTTAAACTCCCACAAGACATTTGATGCGAGATGCTTCACACACATTGTCACAATCACCATCGAGTTTTCTCGTTTCTGAAAGCAGTGACTACGCAATGACATCAGCAGATTCAAACCTCAGGTTCCTAGACGCTTAGCCACTAGCATAACGCTTAGCTACTAGTATGGTCGAGAATCGGGCTACTATTAAATTAAGGATTGGAATTCCGGTTCATATACCGTAGGGTTGTCAGATCAAAATCGAGCCCGGGAACCTTTTTATTTTATTCGGTGGAGGTCGAATGGTTAAACCCACATACCAGCAAATTGACACCAGATAAAAAAACAATTTTTATCTTCTCAACTGGGAAAACTCAGTTTAAAATCCAGCAAGCATACCTGAACGGAAATTCCCTTGCATATGTTAGAGATGGGCACGATAATTAATCAAGTCAGTTCGTCAAAAAACAGGCTATCTGGTTATCTGACTTGAAGAAAGCTTGCCTCATTCAGGATTGGTGATGAATGCTTTCCAAACTCTGGTGACTCAAAACCCTGTATGAAGAGAAGCTGGGTAATTCTGAATCAGCTACATTTCTACTTTATGAGCGACGAATTGCTTTAGGTCAAATAAGGTAAACCCTTGCTGAGCACGGGTTTGTAAAAGATTATTTTGCATGCGCGCATTATTTTAACTTTTAATTTTCATTTAACTTGCCCAATGCAAGAATTTCATTCATACGCTATACGCTGCAGTGCTACATTGTCATTGCTCTGGCTAGAAGTTTTCAACAATCTTAAAATATTTTACATCGATTGAAAATAAAGTCAATGAAATCGTACAAATCGTAAAAGCAATTAGCGGCGAAAGATTTTCAAATATCGAATTAGGAATTCAATGAACTATTCGAGAATGACGATTATGAATGAAACAAATGAAAAATTGGATAAACACGTAACATCAGACGACAGTGGAAGCAACAATATAAAGACAAAAGTACCTTTAATTTACAATAAGATAACCAGTTAAAAAGCGACTCTTTCTAATCTGCCATCTATGGGATCTGACACATGTTGGATGCCAGAGTGTCCAGACTAGAGATGATCAATAAAAATATATACACCGCATTGTATTTCATCTAAACTTTAATGAAAACTAAGCTAAGAATACAATATATATATAACATAATATATACATTTAAGTATATACATTTCATAATATAATAAAAGAGTGAATAGAAACAAGTTGAAGAGACTGTCAATAACTATTCGGGGATGACGATAAATAACGAATGAAGAATTGGATGATTGTGTAACATATACCGGCAGTGAAATTACCTTGATAGCGACGAAGATAAAATAACGGTGCAATGCTAGAAGTTAACAAAAAAAATTTTTTTATCTCAATGCAGTTTGATTCTGCAATGGAGATGAACACAAATGAAGAAAGATAAGTACACTTTACGGAAGGAATTGAAAACCTCTGCACTCCTTACAATTAAACCTTTAACGGGTTGCGGATTATATGGGATCGGACAACTATCGGATTACAGAGACTATCCGAACTACAGAAGATCAATAGAAATTCTCATTGTACTACATCTATATATATATATATATATATATATATATATATATATATATATAACTATATCCCATATATTAACTGTATTATATATTAGCTGTAGAATAGACTAGGTTCCAGAGAAAGAGAAAGAGGTTAACTTGTAACCAGGTGACAAACTTCAGCCAGTTTATTAAGGAGGCTTTGGACGGCAGAATCATTTTGACAGCTATCTCCGTTGACTTTAAGAGAGCTTATAATTTTGTCTGGAGAGAAAAGCTCTACCAAAAGCTCCTGAGTATTGGTATTACATCAAAATTATTTAATTGGATTAGATCTTTTACAATTTAAAATATATTATATATATTGTATTTTATATTGGTAAAATTGCCAATCCAGATGACATCCTGTTCCCAGAATTACCACACCATATCGTAATGCACTGGATGGCCACTGTAAAAACCATCTGGATAAAAAAAAAAAAAGATATAAAACATAAACAACTTGTACTAATACGTGTTTGTTTGATTTTTTTTTTTTAAATTTTTTGTTATTCCAACTAATCCAGCCTTTTCAAACTGCACAATAAGATTCCAAATAATGATATCGCAAGGACACATACTTTGACAATATAGCCGGTATTTTCTCTTTTTAATTGATCATTCCATTGAAATTAAAAAACTTGAGTTTTCACATCATATTTTATTCAATTGAATGGTCACTCAAAGACAATGATATAAAACAAAAATAACTTTTACTAACACATGTCTTTTTTTTTTAATTTTTATAATTCCAGTAGATTCAAATAGACCGGTTAGATTCCAATTTAAGATATCGCAAGGAGATACTCTGACATACAATATTGTCGGAATTTTCTCTTTTTAATCGATTATTCCATTGTAATTGAAAAATTCCTTGAGTTACAACGTCATATTTTATTCAGCTTGATTGTCACTGAAAGACAATGATATAAAACAGAAATACCTTTTACTAACACATGTTTGTTTTCAGTACTTTGTTATTCCGACTGTTCCAGTTATTTCAAATCGGGCAATTATCAGTAGGAAATATTCCCATACTATTTACTGGGGTTAATTTATCATTCCTGTCGAAAATGATGTCAAACTAGAACTTTTGATTTGTTTGTCACGTGAACACTTTTCCTCTCTTAACTGTAACCAACCGTATTTCGGTTTAAAAACTTTTTTTCTCGCTCTGAACTTTGGTACTTCCTTGTTAGTAGTTAGCCGCGCTGATGCGGTTTGTTTGTCTGTATGTCCAGTAATTTTTTGTATCATCTTGTCATTATAATATGCTTAATAAAAGTATTGTAAAAAGAATATTGGAATTAATTGTCTACATCCCGCCCCTTTGGATATCTCACTCTTAATATTCCTGGGAACTGGAAAGGTAAGAGAAATTTTGTATGAACCTTTCTAGTTTTATTTTGGAGGATTGTTTTGGTGAGGTAAAATTTGGCATCCTTGCCGGGATTGTAGTCAGTTAATATTTAGATGAGATACTTTTAATTTTGAAATGGCGAGTGACGAAAATAGTAAAGAGAAATTATATTTGTTTAAAAAGAAACGGGTGTTTCTAGAACATCCGTTACAAAACTTCTAACAAAATTAGAATCGGAACTATCAAACATTGAAGAAATAGATATTGATAAATTAGAAGAATTAGTTGAAATGCTAACTACTAAACATGACTCGTTGAAAGAGATAGATAACAAATTAGAACCTCTTTACGAAGTAGAAGATATTGAAACTGAAATTCAAAATACAGACGAATATGATGAAAAAGTTGCCCTGTGGAAATTTCGTGCAAATAAAAAAATTCGCTTGTTAAAAAAAAAGAATTGAGTGAAAATAAATGCGAAACACGTTCCGAACAAAATAAAGAATTAAATGAGTCGAAACAAGTGGATAGTGTAAGAGTAAAATTGCCGAAATTAAATATTTCAAAATTTTATGGTGATATCAATCAATGGCTAACGTTTTGGAATAGTTTTGAATCTGCCATTCACAATAATGATTTATTAAATAAAGTAGATAAATTTAATTACCTTAAAGCACATTTAGGTGGTACTGCTTTAAATACTGTAGAAGGTTTTTCTATTTCTGCTTCTACGTATGATTCGGCAATTAATTTATTAAAAGAAAGATTTGCAAGAAATGATCTATTGATACATACTCATATGAATAATATTTTAAACATAAAATCATTGAGAAATTCCAACGATATTTGTTCTTTTAGAAAATTTTATGACAAAATTTCAACAGAATTAAGAAGTTTGGAAAGTTTAGATTTGAAAACAGAAAATTATTCCGCAGTTCTCTGCCCAACAATTTTAAAAGCCCTTCCTCAAGATATTCTTATCGAATATAATAAAACTGAGAATGAAAATGCTTATAATAATATCGAAGAATTACTGAAGTTTTTAGCTTTGACCTTGAGATCGAGAGAACGCGCAGCCATGATGAGCAATAATTTCGCCAACACTTCTGATTTTCGACCTCGGCCCTTTTCGCCTCTCGATAAAGTAAGCAACCGCGGCTCAAGAAGTAATAAATTAGGCTGGGAAAGAATTCCTTCAGCAGCAGAATTAGTTTCGACTAATGTTAAAGAAAGAAATAAAAATACAACAAATTGCGTTTTTTGTGAGTCATCGGATCATCCTAGTTCTACTTGTGAATACGCATAAATTTGTCTATTGAAGAAAGAAAAAAATATTTTGATGAAAAAGGGAGCTTGTTTTAAATGTCTTGAAACTAAAAAACATATTTCTCGATTTTGTAAGAGTAATATAATTTGTTCCCACTGTTCAGGAAAACATTCTTCGATCATGTGCTTTTCAAAATTTAAACAGAAACAAATTAATAAAAATGAATCTTCAGAAACTACTGTTCTTACCAATCAGTCATTTTTGAATGAAGTTTATTTGCAAACATTAGTAGTTCGAATCCAGAATAAAAACTTAGAACATTATATTCGTTTAATTATTGATACTGGATCACAAAGAAGTTATATATCAAAATTTGCTGCTGAAAATATGGGTTTTGATATAAAAGGAGAAGAATTGATTACTCATGGGCTATTTGGAGGAACAGAAATCACTGAACGCCATAACCGTTATTTGATACAATTAAGTAGTTTAGATAAAATGAATAATATCAAAATAGAAGTAATGGATCAAAACAAAATTTGTGCATCAATTCCCAAAATTAGAAGTTCAGACTGTATAAATGATTTAAAAGATAAAAGAATATATTTGAGTGACATTTCGCCTAAAAGCAAAATTTGCTTGCATGAACAAAATACTAATGAGATTCATGTTTTATTGGGGGCAGATGTTGCAGGAAAGTTATTTACAGGAAAAGTGGAACATCTTCCATGTGGATTAGTAGCTGTTCAGACAATTCTGGGATGGACAGTAATGGGAAAAATTTCTGATGCTAAGTTAGATAGTTCTCTTCTTGTTCTGTCATTACACATAAATGATGCTAAAATTACAGACTTATGGAATTTAGATTCGTTGGGTATTTTAGATCCTAGCGAAAAGCAATCGAAAGAAGAAATGCAGAAATTAGTTTGGGAACATTTCGAATCAACAGTTAGCAGAGAAAATGACGGAAGATATATAGTATCTCTTCCTTGGATAGATAGATGTCCTTCAATTCCTGATAATAAATATTTGGCCCAGAAACGTTTAAAAAATACTGTTAAAAATTTGAATGCAAACAACTGTTTAGTAGAGTATGAACAAGTGTTTAAAGAATGGGAAGAAGAAGATGTTATCGAAGAAATAGTACCTGATCCAAATTGTTATGAAGTCTCAAGTGTACACTATTTGCCGCATCGAGCTGTCATAAAAGAAAATTCTACTACCAAAATAAGACCAGTTTTTGATGGTTCAGCTCGTGTTAATAACTCTATATCTTTGAATGATTGTATTGAAAAAGGACCCAATCTCATTGAACTGATTCCAGCTGTTTTGAATCGATTTAGGTTGGGTAACATTGGTGTCACTGCTGATATTCGTCGAGCATTTTTACAGATATCTTTAAATGAAAAGGACAGAGACTATTTACGCTTCTTATGGTGGAAAGAAGGTGATCCTGAAAATGAAATTATTTATAGACATTGTAGAGTTGTTTTTGGCATTAATTGCAGTCCCTTTTTTGTTAGCTGCAACTCTCAATCATCATTTGAATCAGACAACCAAAGAACTTAAAGAGATAGCTGAAAAGCTACAAGAATCTTTATATGTGGACAACTGCGTAGCAAGTGTTGATTCAGAAGAAGAATTAAAGTATTTTTGTAATGAATCACAGAAATTATTGCAATCAGCTAAATTTGATCTACGTGGTTGGAAACATACTAAATTTAAAGAAACTGTATTGAATCAAGAGGAGAATGAAGATGAAGTCGAAGTTCCTTTGTTAGGTTTATCTTGGAATACAGTTGATGATACTTTATCATGTGATTTTAGAAAATTTAAATTAGAAGATGAACCCATCACAAAAAGGAAAATATTGTCCTTAGCTCATAAGATTTTTGATCCAATAGGATTCACTTGTCCTGTGACATTAGTTCCGAAGATAATACTACAAGAATGTTGGAAAATCAAAGTTTCTTGGGACACAAAATTGCCAGAAAACATAGTAAAGATGTTTAAGAAGTGGTAAAACCGAATTATCGAATTAAAGAAAATTGCTATCCCTCGAAGATTATCCCGATTTTCATTCAAGCAGGGTAAAATGTCTATCCACGTATTTTGTGATGCCTGCAAAACATCTTATGCTACTTGTATATTTCTAAGAAATGAGTTTCAGGATCAAGTGACTTGCCAACTTCTTCAAGCAAGATCCAGAGTAGCCCCTCTAAAGAACATAACTATCGTGAGGTTAGAATTACTAGCCTGTTGTATTGGAGCAAGACTTGCTGATACAGTTAAGAAAGATTTGAAACTTGAAGATGTTGATGTATTTTATTGGTCAGACTCTATGGACGCTTTACATTGGATCAAGAAAGAAGGCCCATGGAAGACATTTGTTGAAAATAGAGTCAAAGAAATTAGAAAATTATCTGAAGTAACTTCATGGAAATTTGTACCTGGTCATCAAAATCCAGCTGACCTTCCCTCACGAGGTTGCAATGCCGAAGAATTAGTGAAATCTCAATGGTGGGAGGGACCTAGTTGGCTCTATCAATCTTTTGAAAAATGGCCTACTTCTGAAGTGTTTCCTGATTTAGAAGTTGTTAATTCGGAAAAAAGAAAAGTTGTTATATCTGCATCTAATATCGAAACTGAAACTTTTGAATATTTTTTAAGAATTTCGTCTTACAAAAGATCGTAAGAATTATGGGGTGGATACTTCGTTTCATCAACAATATTAAGAAAAGGGTAAATGAAAGAACTTTTTGTAACTTAAATGTTGAAGAATGTAATAAAGCCGAGAAAATAATTTTAAGAAAAGTTCAAAGAGAATGTTTTGAGAAAAACAGAAATCTTTCAATGCAGACCTATTTAGATCCAGATGATCTCCTTAGAGTAAAGACAAGAATTATACAAAGAAAAGATCAAGAAAGTTTTCGATATCCAATTTTGCTACCATCAAAGCATCATATAGTAGACAAATTAATATTTGACAAGCATGTTGAACTTTGCCATGCAGGTATACAAGTCTTGATGTCTACGTTACGAGAAGAATATTGGATTATAAAAAGCAGAAAGACTATTCGTCAAGTCATTAGAAACTGTCTCCGATGCAAAAGATTTTCCATACATCCTCTGCAATCTATTAGTGCTCCACTCCCCGAAGATAGAATAAGAGAAGCTCAAGTATTCGAAGTCATTGGTGTAGATCTGTGTGGACCATTGTTTTTGAAAGACAACAAAAAAATGTTGGATTGTCTTATTTACTTGTGCTATTTTTCGTGCTGTTCATTTAGAACTTGTAAGTTTTCTTTCTACAGATAGCTTCATATTAGCTTTAAGAAGATTTATCTCTCGTAGAGGAAGACCTTGTACAATATATTCTGATAATGGTACAAATTTAGTTGGTACATCTAATGAACTGAAATCTGTTAATTGGGAAAAAATAGAAGAATTTGCTGCCATTAAGAAGATTAATTGGAAATTAAATCCGCCATCAGCCCCATGGTGGGGTGGATTTTGGGAAAGACTTATTGGTATGTTAAAAGGAATAATGAGAAAAATCTTGGGTAAAGCTAGTCTGCATTATGAAGAAATGCATACTGTTATATGCGAAGCAGAAAGCATAATTAATTCAAGACCATTAACATATCTGTCTGAAGACATAGAAGATCTTATTGCACTTACACCAGCAATGTTCATTCAAGAAATAAAAGAAGTTGGAATGCCGGATTTAGATCAGATGGATTCTAAAAGAATGAATAAACGATTTATGTATAGACAAAGACTTCGTGAAGATCTCAGAAGGCGATTTCGAAATGAATACCTTGGTCAACTAAAAGAATTTTCCAAACTCCAGGAAGAAGCAAAAATTAAGGAAGGTGATATCGTCTTGATTGGTGATAGCAACATGAAAAGACTAAATTGGCCTTTAGCAAAAGTAGTGAAACTTTTTCCTGGTAAAGACAATAAAGTTCGAGTTGTTGAATTGAAAACCAAGAATGGGTGTTTCATAAGACCTATACAGCGCTTATATTCATTAGAAATTAGACAAGATGAAAGGTGTGCCTTGCAGAGTAGGACTCCACTATCTGACTCCTTCCGCAACAAGTGCCCTGACACTGATGATTCCACATCAGATCCAGTGACTGTCATCGAATCCAGTGATTGTCCTCAATCTATTGACTGTCAACCATATGACAGGTGTGATAACAGTGATACTTATCAGACATCCCGTTGTGGAAGAATCCTGAGATCTCCTAAGCGATTGGACTTATGATTTTGAGTTTCATTATTCTCTTGAAACTCAAAGGTGGGAGAATGTCGAAAATGATGTCGAACTAGAACTTTTGATTTGTTTGTCACGTAACACTTTTCCTCTCTTAACTGTAACCAACCGTACTTCGGTTTAAGAACTTTTTTCGTTTTTGGTACTTCCTTGTTAGTAGTTAGCCGCGCTAAGATGCGGTTTCTGTCTGTATGTCCAGTAATTTTTGTGTCATCTCGTCATTATAATATGCTTAATAAAAGTATTGTAAAAAGAATATTGGAATTAATTGTCTACATCCCGCCCCTTTGGATATCTCACTCTTAATATTCCTGGGAACTGGAAAGGTAAGAGAAATTTTGTATGAACCTTTCCAGTTTTTTTTTGGAGGATTGTTTTGGTGAGGTGTAAAGATCTCCGCCAAAGTTGTTTGAACTACTCGCCCGCGCTTTCTCCGTACCAAGGTCACATGAACTTTGCGCCGATGTCTGGTCTACTGTCTGCTAACGTTTGCTCCGCGATGGTTATTCATGCTTCTGCTTTGATGCTCTGTTTTTATTAGGGTACTTTTTCTTTTTATGTTTTCTTTACTTTTTCTGGTGTTTTACTTTCTTTTTTTTTGATCTCTTTTTAACTCTGCTGTGATTTTTAATTAAATTAACTTGTTGATCTCAATCTTAAGGACTTTATTGGTAATGGGCTTTGACCGACTGCCACTATATTTCATTTTACAATTTGAAAGTTTGGTCGCTGCGCGACCAAGGCACTCCGTTCACGTGCTCCGATTCACAAGAAAGAAAAGAAGTAGTGAAGAAACAAACCTTTCTATTTTCCAATGGCTACAGTGTATTTATTTTTATTTTAGTAAAACTTTTGAACACTTATAAAATATTACATTTCTGTAAAATCTGTTCTTCTGTAAATAAGAAGCCTTTTTTATTGCCAAAAAATAAAAAGACTAAATACGAGTTCTTCAAAAATTTAATGTCCTACGAAAAGAAAGTGACAGAAATGGTACAACAGAACACTATCTAGAATATCGCATCAATAGAACGAGAAAACAGGGAGAATCGAATCAATAGCAAAGTACCCAGCGAAATAGATAAGTGCACACATTTTAGCGAGCCGTCCAGTAAAAATTGCTATTCGCAGAAACGGTCGGTAAATATTTCACTGCAGTAAATGTTGAACCTCTTGTCTGTAACGGGCATCAAACAAAATCCATTTACTCTTCAAATAAAACCAGGAGAAATGTTCTACGAAGCAGATCAGAATGCTAATGAATGCTATTTCCAGCTCCGAAAACTTATCCGGTAATGGTTGAAAGGCATAAAAAAACTGGAAAGAACATTTTCTGCTAAAGTTCTCAAAAACAAAGAACGGTTGCAGTGAAGCATGAGACTTTTAGTTCATTTTGACTTCGGATGCTACGAGAAAACAGCTCGAATACAATGTTACCTCGCTGTAACAATAACAAAAAAAAGGTAAAAAGAGAAAAGAAGTTTTCAGACATTAAATATTTGCTTCGCATGTTTGTGTGGCACTGTTTTCTTACTCCTGTGTAAATACAGTTGCGATTTTTAAACAAATATATTTCCAACCCTCTGCGATTTTCACGATCTTGAAACGCGTACGTTAAATCTCTTCTTTCTTGATCCTTTTTTGTTCAAAGTATTTGAATGTAGAGTAAAAAATTATAACTGTTTTTATTTAAACCTCAAATAGGTACGTAAACTGTTTTAAAATGCAATTTCTGTTCATAATAAGAACTTGTTTAATATAACTGTTCCTTTTAAGACAACTTCATAAGAATGTTCTGTGAAATAATATTCTAATAGCATTATATGAAGAATATTCTTATATATCCCTTCATAAGATATTGTTAAGAATATTCATTTTTGACCCATGGACACATGTCAATATTCATTGAATTATTATAATAAGTCAGCAATATTACTTGTGAATGTAATTCATTCAGGGGAAGCGTTTCAAAGGTACATTCTAATTACGGCCAAAGAGTGCAAAAAATATGACCGCAGAGCGACAATCCAAGCCAAACCTAAAGGCCAAAAAATGAGAACTGTAAAAAAGTATATTTGTTGATTAACTGATTATTGTGGAGAATATCAAATCAAATACCTGACGCTTGAAAACAAATGATTTAATATCTTTATCTCCATTTTCCATTTGTTTTATAGAAGAAACATTTCTTAGCTTCCAAGTTCTTATTTTTAATTTCCTGCAGATGGCAACAACTTCCTCTCATCCACACACAAAAAAAAAAAATCAGTAGCAAATTAAAAAAAACAACTGTATTCGCTTGATATAAAATAAATGAATTGGGCAATCCGATAAAATTATTTTTCCCCCGCAAATCTGTTCAACAAAAGTAGTCCATTGGGGAGGGGAATTGAATCGAAAAAGTTTTCAGCCGTCCACTTTTGTTTAGCTGTACCTTTACCGATTTTCTTGACGACGTTCATTCAGCAAATCAGAGTGCTGTACTGAAGAATAGCGCGAAAAAAGAAAGAAAGGAAAAAATTAGC
The DNA here is from genome assembly GCA_021605095.1 of Caerostris extrusa. Lineage (NCBI taxonomy): Eukaryota > Metazoa > Arthropoda > Arachnida > Araneae > Araneidae > Caerostris > Caerostris extrusa. The sequence continues at coordinate 104,222 of BPLR01009832.1, read as the reverse complement.
CGAAAGAAAGGAAAGGAAAGGCGGAAGGGCATCGGGTGTCTTAGAAAGTGGGTTGCTTTACAGAAACTCCGCCTTTCCTCTGTCACTCGACGCTTTTCTTCGGCGAAAGACAAAAGGTAACAAAGAATACCTTCGCGTACTAAGTCCTTTTTGGGAGAAATGCGATAACTAAAATATCGAGAATGTGTATAAGGGAAACAATTTATCAACAAACAAGCAAGAGAATAATAGATCCCATTACTTTTATTATTATTTTTTTGTTCTAATCCTTCTTCATTTTATTATTTTTATTACTAATTAGAAAGCATAATCACGATCATTATTTTGCTTAAAATGAAGAAAGGAAAGGGGATGGAAAATAAAGATTTCCGCAGATGCAGTATGATTCAGCGGTCATGGAACAAACATGTTCAAATCTCACTTCTGTGAGCATGACTTACAACGTAGATCCGCTCATTGTAGGTCTACTTACTGATCCGTATCAATTGTAGACCCGTTCATTCGAATAAATAAGTGGCACGAATACAGCGTACAAGCATACAGAGAGATTAATAACGAAATCATCGTCAATTAATTACTAATTGAATATAAGATTAACAAATATTTTCTTTTATTATTATTATTATAATTATAATTCTTCTTCTTATTATTATAAATATAATTATTATTATTATTATAAAAATCACATTTAAACATTTTATGAACTATACCATTCATCGTATGTATCGAAGAAGGAATCTTTTATTTCTCGATGTCAAAGCTAAAAGTCTTCGTGAAAAAAAAAAAATTTTTTAATAAAATAAAAAGATTCGCATAGAATATACACGAATGAGTCGAGTAGAATATAAACAAATCCAAGAAGAATATAATATAAATAAATCAGTCGAATATGAACAATCGATATATAAACAAATATAAACGATACGAATATAAACAAATGATTAGAATATGAACGAATCATAATCACATATATAAACAAATGCTTCGTGAAAAAAAAATTAAAAAGAAATAAAAAAGACATTGATGAAATTCTAAATTTCAAATACTTTCCCGCATGATTCCACAAATTTAAAGAAAAATCAGTAGCAAATTAAAAAATATATCAACTGTATTTGTGTGACATAAAATAAATGTATTGAGCAATCCGATAAATGATTTTTTCCCCGCAAATCAATTCAACAAAAGTAGTCCATCGGGGAAAGGAATTCAATCGAAAAAAAGTTTTCATCCATCCACTTTTGTTTTGTGTTACCTTCACCGATTTTCTTGACGACGTTCATTAAGCCAATTGGAGTGCTGTACTAAAGAATAGCGGAAAGGTAAAAAAAAAAAAGAAAGAAAGGAAAAAATTAGCCGAAAGAAAGGAAAGGAAAGGAGGAAGGGGTGTCGAAGAAAGTGGGTTGCTTTACAGGAACCCCGCCTTTCCTCTGTCACTCGACGCTTTTCTTCAGCGAAAGACAAAAGGTAACAAAGAATACCTTTACGTACGAAGTCCTTTTGGGAAGAAACGCGTTAACTATACTATCGAGAATGTGTATAAGAGAAACAATGTATCAGCAAACAAGAAAATAATAGCTTCCATTACTTTTATTTATTATTTTTTTGTACCAATCATTCTTCATTTTATTATTTTTATTACTAATTAAAAAGCCTAACCACGATCATTATTACTATTAAAATAAAGTAAGGAGATGGTATGGAAAATAAAGATGTCAGTAGATGCAGGTTGATTCAGCTGTCATGGGACTAACTTTGAAATGTGGTACAGCTTTCTAAAACCTACATTTTATTTTTATTTTTGTAATGGAATATGAGATCGGAAGTAGTGCATTGAGGGACGAATACACTTTCAAACGAAATTCCCGCAACAACCAAGCGATATGCCTGACTGATACCCATTACGTGACGAGTGTCAAATCCTTTGGCTCACAATCCGATGAGCACTCTGTCTTTGCAACTGTGTTTCCATTTCCGATACTTTGTAAACAATTTGTACTAATGAGTGTTTGTTTGATTTTTTTTTTTTTTTTAATTTTTATAAATCCGGCAGATTCAAACTATTTTAAATCAGGCAGTTAGGTTCCAAGTCAAGCTGTCGCTGGGAGATAATCTGACATTATTATATCGCGGGCATTTTCTCTTTTTAATCGATCATTCGATTGTAATTGAAAATTTCCTCTAGTCCCAACGTCATATTTTAATCAAATTGATGGTCACTGAGAGATAATGGTAGAAAACAAAAATAACTTTTACTAGCACATATTTGTTTTTAGTTTTTTGTCATTCAAACTGCTAAAGTTATTTCAAATCGGGCAATTAGGCTATAGTTCATATTATAAATAGGAGATATTCACATACTATTTTCTCTTGTTAATTTATCATTCCAAGTTAATAGAAAAAAAATTCCATGAGTTTTATTTGTAGCGTATACTCCGCAAGCTATAAAAAAGAAAGAAAACAATTAAGTTGGGTCTTTTACAAACCTTTCTATTTTCCAATTTCCACACTGCATTTGTTATTATTTTAGTGAAATTATTGAACAGTTATAAAATATTACATTTCTCTCAAATCTGTTCTGTAAATAAGAAACCTTTTTTTCAAAAAAATAAAAACACTAAATACGAGTTTTTCAAAATTTAAAGTCCTACGAAAAGAAAGTGACAGAAATGGTACAATAGAACACTATCAAGAACATCGCACTAACAGAACAAGAAAACCGGGAGAATCGAATCCAATAACAAAGTACCCAGCGAAATAGATAAGTGCACACATTTTGGCAAGCCGTCCAGTAAAAATTGCTATTCACAGAAACGGTCGGTAAATATTTCACTGCAGTAAATGTTGAACCTCTTGTCTGTAACGGGCATCAAACAAAATCCATTTACTCTTCAAATAAAACCAGGAGGAATGTTCTACGAAGCAGATCAGAATGCTAATGAATGCTATTTCCAGCTCAGAAAACTTATTCAGTAATGGTTGTAAGGCATAAAAAAAACCAAGAAAGAGCATTTTCTGCTAAAGTTCTCAAAAACAAAGAACGGTTGCAGTGAAGCATGAGACTTTTAGTTCATTTTGACTTCGGATGAGACGAAAAACAGCTCGAATACAATGTTACCTCGCTGCAACAACAACAGAAAAAAAAAGTAAAGAAAGAAAAGAAGTTTTCAGGCATTAAATATTTGCTTCGCATGTTTGTGTGGCACTGTTTTCTTACTACTGTTGAAATAGAGTTGCGATTTTTAAACAAATATTTCCAACCTATGCGATTTTCACGATTTTTAAAACGCGTACGTTAAAACCCTTCTTTCAGGATCTTTTTTTCAAAATATTTGCATGTAGAGGAAAAAAATTATAACTGTTTTTATTTAAACCTCAAATACATACGTAAACTGTTTTAAAAGGCAATTTATTTTCAAAATCCCGTTCTTAGTAAGAACTTATTTAATATGTGAAATAATAGTCCAATAATATTTTTTTTTCTAATGCTGCTGGCAAATAGACCGTGATCATTTTTTATGTCATAAGGGCTGCACCGATGTTACTCACTTTGCATTACCCAAGGTGCGCGTGTAACTTCATGGTAAGCCACGGACGAGGAGTAACAATGCCCCCGCAGAGCTCTACGATCCTATTAGGACCGGGACCTACGGCTTAAAATGGATTCCGAACTCACTACAAATACTCATGGCCAAGCCGGGATTTGAACCCGATACCTGTGGTACCAAACGCCAGAACACTAGCCATTCGACCATCAGGCCCCAGTCCAGTAATATTCTTGCATATTCTTTCATAAGAATTTTGTAAGAATATTCTATCTTGATTTTATACGATGATGCTTAACATTAACATTTTATAATGAAGCTTATAACAATATCAATGGCAACCTAGAGATTCTTGAATAATTTCATCATTGACCCATGGAAATGTCAATATTCAAATTATTATAATATGTCAGCAATATTCTCTGTGAACATAATTCATTTAGGGAAGAGTTTCAAAGGTATATTGTGGTCCAGTAAATATTTCTTTTAGTGAAAAAACCAGTCAGTTAAATTAAATCGAGTTATATAATTTCTTTAGTCCAAGGATGATTTGTTGAAAGAGAAAGTACAGAATTATACTTGAATGTGGATATACGCTATCATATTTAACTAAAAGAAATTAGGAAAAAATTTTAAAGTAGAAAATGTTTTTTTTTTTATAGTGCTAATTGTTCTAAAAACAAACAGCAGCCTGATGGCCATTTGGCTACCACTCTGGCCTTTGATACCGTAAGCTTCAGATTCAAATCCTGGCGGTAGCATGGATGTTTATTGGTGGTTCAGAATCCATGTAAATCGCTGTCTAATTAGGCCAAAGTTTTAATTGTGCAAAGTTCCCTCCTTCGTTTCTTCCTTCCTTCCTTCGTACCTGTCTATCTGTCTACCTGTCCTACCTACCTACCTACCTGCCTACCTACCCACCTAACTACCTAATTGATTTTCCATTAATTAAAAAGAAAATTTAAATGGGAGGTTAGGGAAGAATTTTCCTGTGTCTTTTAATATTTGAATGTGGTTCATATTATTCGATTTCTTTAATAGACAGTTTGTGGTGATTGTCCACTTTGTTGACGAAGTTCTGTCAGAATATTTTCCCATAATCTCTAAGAGATAATAAAGAGATGGTTGATTTTGATTATCCGCATTTCTCTTGTACCATTTGGCATTACTAATTTGTAGAATAATCCTATTTTGCTGTGCTTCCAGGCTTCTAATATTGCAATTTGCAACATGGACCCATACCGAGCAGGCATAGGTAAGAAGTGGGCGGAGCCTAATGGTGAAAAACAGAATTGTTGTTATTAGAAATATAATTGCAATTAGAATATGAACGAATGAATCGATTAAAATATGAACGATTTCCTAGAAGAATAGAATATAAGCAATTGAGTCGAATATGAACAAATCGGAATTAAATATATAAACAAATGACCGTGAGAAAAACAATTTTTAAATAAAATAAAAAAAGATATTGATTAAATTATAACCTTCATCTAAAAAATACTTTTTCGCAAGATTCCACAACTTTAAAAAAAAAAATCAGTAGCAAATTAAAAAAAAAAATAACAACTGTATTTGCGTGACATAAAATAAATGAATTGGGCAATCCGATAAATTATTTTTTCCCCTCAAATCTGTTCAACAAAAGTATTCCATTGGGGAAGGGAATTCAATCGAAAAAAAGTTTTCATCCATCCACTTTTGTTTTGTTGTGCATTTACCGATTTTCATGACGACATTCATTAAGCCAATTGGAGTGCTGTACTGAAGAATGGCGGAAAGGTAAAAAAAAAAAGAAAGAAAAAAATTAGCCGAAAGAAAGAAAAGGAAAGGGAGAGGGGCATGGGGTGTCGAAGAAAGTGGGTTGCTTTACAGGAACCCCGCCTTTCCTCTGTCACTCGACGCTTTTCTTCGGCGAAAGACAAAAGGTAACAAAGAATACCTTCACATACGAAGTCCTTTTGGGAGAAACCCGATAACTAAACTATCAAGAATGTGTATAAGAGAAACAATGTATCAACAAACAAACAAGAGAATAATAGCTTCCATTACTTTTATTTATTATTTTTTATTCTAATCCTTCTTCAATTTATTATTTTTATTACTAATTAGAAAGCCTAACCGCGATCATTATTTCTGTTAAAATGAAGTAAGGAAATGGGGTGGAAAATACAGATGTCAGCAGATGCAGGGTGATTCAACGATCATGGGACAAACTTTTTGAGGGGAGATACAGTTTTCTAAGACATAAATTTTTTTGTATATTAATACAGGGTCGGAAGTGATGCTTTGAGGAACGAACACACTTTCAAATGAACTTCCCGCAGCAGTCAAGTAAAATGCCTAAATGATACCCATTACGTGACGAGTTTCGAAATCTTTGGCTGACAATCCGATGAGCACTCTTATTTTGTAACTGTATTTTCATTTCCGATAATCCAAAAGAACCTGGAATTGGAATATGGACGGATTCTCCAGAAGAATGGATAACCTCGTTGCTCGAATATCCATTGCGGCTGCAAGAATCATGAAATGCATGGTATCTTTGGAACTGTTCGCCAATAATGCTTTGGATGCCAGAAACATTTTCACAACTGTCTATATTGATTTTAAGGGAGCTTAAAGTTTTTCTGCTGAGAAAGAGTCTAAAAATATATTATATTAAAAATGTATTATATGTATTGTATTTTTTATATATTAATAAAATTGTCAATCCAGATGACATCCTGTTCCCAGAATTACCACACCATTTCTTATTCCACTGAATGGCCACTGAAAGACCATCTGGATAAAAAAAAAAAAAAAAAGATATAAAAGATAAACAACTTGTGCTAACAACAACAAAACCTTTTTTTTTTTAATTTTTTGTTATTACAACTAATCCAGCCCTTTCAAACTGCACAAAACGATTCTAAATCCTGATATCGCAAGGATATACTTTGACATACAATATCGCTGGCATTTTCTCTTTTTGAAAAAGGTTTTTAAAAAAAAAAGATATTGATAAAATTCTAAATTTCATCTTAAAAATACTTTTTTGCAAGATTCCACAAATTAAAAAAAAATCTGTAGCAAATTTAAAAAAAAATAACAACTGTATTTGCGTGACATAAAATAAATGAATTGGCCATTCCGATAAATTATTTTTTTCCTGCAAATCAGTTCAACAAAAGTAGTCCGTTGGGGAAGGGAATTGAATCGAAAAAAGTTTTCATTCATCCACTTTTGTTTTGTTGGACCTTTACCGATTTTCTTGACGACGGTCATTAAACCAATTGGAATGCAGCACTGAAGAATAGCAGAAAGGTAAAAAAAGAAATAAAGGAAAAAAATTAGCCGAAAGAAAGGAAAGGAAAGGGGGTGGGGCATGGGGTGTCGAAGAAAGTGGTTGCTTTTTACAGGAACCCCGCCTTTCCTCTGTCACTCGACGCTTTTCATCGGCGAAAGACAAAAGGTAATAAAGAATACCTTCACGTACGAAGTCCTCTTTTGGGAGAAACGTGACAACTAAGCTACAGAGAATGTGTATAAGAGAAACAATGTATCAACAAACAAACAAGAAAATAATAGCTTCCATCATTTTTATTATTAGTTTTTCAATTCCTTCTATTAACTCACACTCTCCCCTATATATATGTCTTGTTCAAATTTTCAATTATTAATAAAATACTTTGTATTCATCCACTCAAGTTCAAATACATTTTTTTGTACTTCTAGTGGAGATGACACTGGATTTTAATACAGTTTTTCAAATATTAATTCGGTAATTATATTTAATTAATTAATTTTATTTTTTTTAGATTTAAGTTGCATATATCTACCAATATATGGCGCCAGATAAAATTTAAAAAATGAATGAAAATTATTTATAAAGTACTTCCTGCAATAGAGTGAAAAAAAAAGTAGGAATTGACTTAAAAAATTTTTTTTTTTTTATTACTTGTTTGTTGTTCTAATCATTCTTCATCTTATTATTTTTATTACTAATTAGAAAACCTAATCACAATCATTATTTCGTTTAAAATGAAGTAAGGAATTGGGATGGAAAATAAAGATGTCAGCAGATGCAGGGTGATTCAGCGGTCACGGGAAAAATTTTGAGTTGTGGCAAAGCTTTCTAAAACATACTTTTTATTTATGTATAGGATGTAGCATTTTTATCTTGGGAGGAGTTGCGGTATTTCCCAGGATAGAGGAAAGTATATTGTTTGACAAGGAATGTTGTCATGCATAATGATACCTCATGAAATTTGTGACTGTCTGTGCGAACTTCACAGGTCTAAACAATTACAGATGGACTACACTTGTTTGTCGCATAGTGATTGGAGTTATACCATGGTTTGAGAAAATGTCTACTACAATGAGAAGTCAGATAAGTTGACATCCCCCCATGACGGATTTTCGTAAAGGGAGGGTTTCGGGTAGAAGCAAGGGTTCTGAAACGACTCTATATGCACTGCATATAGAGTCGTTTCAGAACCCCTTTTTACTCCGACTACTCTACTACTTCGACTGAATAGGCCGGATTTTCCACCCGTTTCCAAACTGAAAAGCCGTTCCAATCGTTTATAAACTGAAATGGATACACACTTAAAAACATTTCTGCATCATAAATGAACAAAACACTTCTTTATCTTAAGGTTTTTTCGGTACATAAGTGTTTCATTTTTGTACTGAAAAGGATTACACATTCAAAAAAATAATAAAGGCAAAAAAATACGTTTTAAAGTTGTTGATTATAGTGATGCTGCAACTGCCAAACAAATTATGAGATTGAAGTTAGCTACTTTCTCATTAATCCGGGTAGCTATGGTACAAAACAGCGAACGGATGGTCAAATATAACTTCTTGGAGGCAAGAGAGGCAGGTACAGAAGCTTCCCTCAACTGGAATGATTTGGTGTTTTGGAAGAAAAAGTTTCATTCAGATGAATCAAACAGATTTATGATTTCCTGGTATGATCTGCATAAAGAACGTCACCATTTTCAAAGCGCCAATTCGAAGAATGATCTGTCAATGTTTGGGCCGCCTTTTTTAGCTGGTAATGAAACTAAATTTGTTTTTGTCGAAAAAATGAATTCCATGTTATAATCAGGCATGCTGGCAAATAGCTTGTTGTCGGTTGCTCCTTTGATTACATCAGAAGATTGGGCATTTCAACAAGACTATCCATCTGTGAATATTTCATGCTCTACAAAATTCTGGGTGAAGGCGCACAAAGTAAAGCCTCTTCAATCGCTATCTCGGAATCCTACCGGAATCCAATGGAAAACATTTTGGGGCATTCTGGCTTGAGATGTTTGCAAGAATGACCAACAGTACAATAGCAGATTTGATATAAAACCAGCATGCTAGAACAATATTGTATCTCACATCTTCCAAGCTCTATCTGGCTTTATGAATCGACGATTCAAACAAGTAATAGAAAAATAAGGTTCCTATATCACTTACTAAAGATTAAAACGCATGTCTTTTTTTTATTATTTTTATAATTCCATCAGATTCAAATCGTGTTGTTAGGTCCCAAATCATGCTATCGCTAGGAAATACTCTGACATTACTATATTGTCGTATTTTTTTGTCGTATTTTTATTTTTCTTTTTAATCGATCGTTCCGTTGTAATTGAAAAATTCCTTAAGTTTCATCGTCCTATTTCATTCAACTGTCACTGAAAGACAATGATATAAAACAAAAATAACTTTTACTAACACATGTTTGTATTTAATTTTTTTGTCATTCCGACTGTTCCATTTACTTCAAATCGGACAATTAGGATCTAGTTCATATTATGACTCGGAAATATTCCCATACTATTTTCTCTGGTTAATTTATCATTCCAAGTTAATCGAAAAAACCATGAGTTTTACTTCTAGCGTATACTCAACAAGCTACAAAAAAGAAAGAAAACGAATACGTTGTGGCTTTTACATTACTTTCTATGTCCCAATGGCCACACTGTATTTGTTAATATTTTAGTGAAACCTTTGAACAGTTATAAAATATTACATTTCTGTAAAATCTGTTCTTCGGGCAATAAGAAACCTTTTTCAAAAAAAATGTAAAGATTAAATGAGAGTTTTCCAAAATTTAAAGTCCAACAAAAAGAAAGTGACAGAAATGGTACAATAGAACACTATCAAGAACATCGAATCAATAGAACAAGAAAACAGGGAGAATCGAATCCAACAACAAAGTACCCAGCGAAATAGATAAGTGAACACATTTTAGCAAGCCGTCCAGTAAAAATTGCTATTCACAGAAACGGTCGGTAAATATTTCACTGCAGTAAATGTTGAACCTCTTGTCTGTAACGGGCATCAAACAAAATCCATTTACTCTTCAAATAAAACCAGGAGAAATGTTCTACAAAGCAGATCAGAATGCTAATGAATGTTATTTCCAGTTCCGAAAACTTATCCGGTAATGGTTGAAAGGCACAAAAAACTGGAAAGAACATTTTCTGATAAAGTTCTCAAAAACAAAGAACAGTTGCAGTGAAGTATGAGACTTTTTTTAGTTCATTTTGACTTCGGATGCTACGAGAAAAAACAGCTCGAATACAATGTTACCTCGCTGTAACAATAACAAAAAAAAAAAAAAAAAGGTAAAGGAAGAAAAGATGTTTTTCAGACATTAAATATTTGCTTCGCATGTTTGTGTGTGGCACTGTTTTCTTACTCCCGTGGAAATACAGTTGCGATTTTTAAACAAATATTTCCAACCTCTGCGATTTTCACGATTTTGAAACGTACGTTAAATCTCTTCTTTCTTTATCCTTTTTTGTTCAAAATATTTGAATGCAGAGGGTAAAATTATAACTGTTTTTTATTTAAACTTTAAATAGGTACGTAAACTGTTTTAAAATGCAATTTATTTTCGAAAATCCTGTTCTTAGTAAAGAACTTATTTATTGTAACTGTTCTTTTAAGACAATTTCATAAGAATGTTCTGTGAAATAATATTCTAATAATATTATATGAAGAGTATTCTTATATATTCCTTCATGTGAGTTTTATAAGAATATCTCGATTTTATACGATGATGCTTAACGTTAACATTTTATTAGAAACTTATAATGATATCATTGTCACATAGAGATTCTTGAATAATTTCATCATTGAAATATGTCAATATTCATTAAAATATTATAATATGTCAGCAATATTCGCTGTGGATGTAATTCATTCTAAAACGTTGTATCAAAAATAATGTTGAAAAGTTAGTGAAGCAATAATTCCTGTGTTGGCAAATTTTTTCAAGATTAAAAACATTGGCAATGCCCTCAAAATAAAAAAGAAAAAAATCACAGAAGAAAACTCAATTAAAAAGAAAACTTAAACTGGATGTTAGGGAATAATTTTCATGTGTCCACCAAATTGATTTTTCATAAATTAAAAAAAAAACTTAATTGGGAGGTTTTGTCTTTTATTATTTGAATGTGGTTCATATTATTCGATTTCTTTAATGAACAGTATGTGGTGATTGTCAAAATTGTTGAAGAAACTCTGTCAGATTTTTTCCATTAATCTCTAAGAGATAATAAAGAGAATGATTTTTGATCATCCACATTTCTCTTGTACCGTTTGGCATTAATAATTTGCCTAATAGTCCTATTTTGCTATGCGTCCAGGTTTTTAATATTGTAATTTGCGACATAGGCCCACGCCGAGCAGCCATAGGTAAGAAGTGGGCTTAGCATAAAGGTGAAAACAGAATTTCTATAATTGAAGAGATATGATCTTCTATTGTTTTTTTTTTTCTGTATTTTAGTTTAGTGTTATTGAAATGAAAATTCCAAATGTGATGTTGCTGAAGATAAATCCCAAGTTATTTGGTTTTTAGCTTTCCAAATGGGAAGTTGGTTTTTGAGGAAAATGGTAGGTTTCAATATTTATTGGACTTACTGGAAAATACGTCTAATGTTTTATTAATGTTTAAAGCAATTTTCAAGTCACCATATCAAATGGAGAGATCAACAAGATGTTTGTTTAAAGCAAAAGTAGGAAATTCAGGGTATTTGTTTCCAATGGGAGTATCGAGAATGGCATACGGAATACAGAATGTTAAGTATACAGAACGAGAACGGCAGTATACAGAATGGTAGTATCGCCCTAGGTATATTACGATAAGAGTGGTGAGAGTGCATGAATCTTAACTCTTCGGTTCAAGAGTATCTGTGTGTTTTGTGAGTGTTCAAACCTCACTTCTGTGGGCATGAGTTATAACGTAGACCCGCTCATTGTAGGTCTACTTGCTGATCCGAATCAATTGTAGACCCGTTCATTAGGATGAAAAAAAAGCGGCACGTCTACAGTGTACAAGCATACAGAGAGAGAATTAACGAAATCATTGTCATTTAATTATTAGTTAAATATAAGATTAAAAATATATTTTCTTTTATTATTATTATTCCAAAAATATTTAAATATTTTTATGAACTATACCATTCATCTTATGTATCGAAAAGGAATCTTTTATTTCTCGATGTCAAAGCTAAAAACTTCGTGAAAAATTTCAAAAATTAAATAGAAATAGTCGAATAGAATATACACGAAAGAACCATTAGAATATGAAAGAATCCTAGAAGAATAGATTATAAACAAATGTGTCGAATATGAAGGAATTCTAGAAATATAGAATATAAACAAATCAGACGAATATCAACGAGTCAGAATCAAATATATAAACAAATGATTCAGGAAAAAAATTTAAAAAAAAATATACAAAAGATAAAAATTCTAAATTTCATCCTAAAATACTTTTCGCAAGATCCTTCACAAATTAAAAAAAATCAGTAGCAAATTAAAAACAATAACAACTGTATTGCGTGACATAAAATAAATGAATTGGCCATTCCGATAAATTACTTTTTTTCCTGCAAATCAGTTCAAGAAAAGTAGTCCGTTAGGAAGGAATTCAATCGAAAAAAGGTTTCATTCATCCACTTTTGTTTTGTTTCTTACCTTTACCGATTTTCTTCCCTCCGACGTTCATTAAGCCAATTGGAGTGCTGTACTGAAGAATAGCGGAAAGGTAAAAAAAGAAGAAAGGAAAAAATTAGTCAAAAGAAAGGAAAAGGAAGGCAAGTGGTGTCAAAGAAAATGGGTTGCTTTACAGGAACACCTGCCTTTCCTCTGTCAATGACGCTTTTCTTCGGCGAAAGACAAAAGGTAACAAAGAATACCTTCACATACGAAGTCCTTTTGGGAGAAACCCGATAACTAAACTATCCAAGAATTTATAAGAGAAATAATGTGTCAACAAACAAACAAGAAATAATAGCTTCCATTATTTCATCATTATTTTTTTGTTTCTAACCATTCTTCATTTTATTATTTTATTACTAATTAGAAAGCCTAATCACAATCATTATTTCTGTTAAAATGGTAAGTAAGAAATTGGGATGGAAAATAAAGATGTCAGCAGATCAAGGGTGATTCAGCGGTCACGGAAAAATTTGAGTTGTGGCAAAGTTTTCTAAGATATACATTTTTATGTATAGGTTGTGGCATTTTACCACGGAAGGAGTTGTGGCATTTCTTTTCCAGGATAAAGGAATGAATGTTGTTTGGCAAGTTCATAGCGACTACCTACCTATCACTCAAATTTGACAGCAGATATGCAGTGTGTGTGTAGTTATACGTATTACATGAAATAAGTGTTTTTACAAATGAAAACAACGTCACTGAAATATAATAACACATTTTCAGTGTCATGAATATACATACCTCATGAAATTTGTGATTGTCTGTGCGACCTTCACAGGTCGAAACAATTACAAATGTAATATAGACTATACCATTTGTTTGTTGCATCGTGATTGGCGATAGACCATGGGATGCCTAGAAAATGTCCCCAACTCTAATGAGAAGTTGTGTTATCTTTTTTCACTGAAAGTTGACCCCACCCCTTTGCAAACTCGTAGCCCCATCATAAACTGAAATGGATACAAAAAACATTCTCTATCTTAAAGTGTTTTGGGTACAGAAGTGTTTTATTTTACTTCTGAAAGGATTACACTTATTCAAAATGGAATAAAGGCAAAATGATACGTTTTAAAGTTGCTGATTATAATAATGCTGAAATCGCAGCAAAAAAGTATAAGATCGAAATTAGCCGCTCTTTCATTAATCCGAGTAACTATGGTACAAACATGGTACAAATGAACAGGATGGTCAAATATAACTTTCACTGAAGTGACTGAATAGGCTGGATTTTCCACCCCTTTCCAAACTGAACCGTTCTGAACCTGAAAAAGTAAAGAAACCTTTCCAACCGTTTATAATCTGAAATGGATACATACTTAAAAACATTTCTGTATCATAAATGAAACAAAACACATATGTATCTTAAAGTTTTTTGGGTGCAGAAGTGTTTTATTTTTGTGCTGAAAGGATTACACTTATTCAAAACGGTATAAGGCAAAATAATAAGTTTTAAAGTTGCTGATTACAGTAGTGCTGAAATTGCACAAAAAATTTTAAGAACGAAATTAGCCGCTCTCTCATTAATAAGTGTAGCTATGGTGTACAAAACAGCAACAGGATAGTCAAATATAACTTCTTGGATGCAAGATAGGCAGGTACAGAGGCTTCCCTCAACTGGAATTATTTGGTGTTTGAAAAAAAAATTTCATTTAGATGAATCAAACAGATTTATGATTTATTGGTATGATCTGCATAAAGAACACCATCCTTTTCAAAACGCCAATTCGAAGAATGGTGTGTCAATGTTTCGGCCACATTTCTTAGCTGTTCGTGAAACTAAATTTGTTTTTTGTGTAAAACAAAATGAATTCCATGTTATAAAAAATGCAAATGTTGGCAAATGTTGGCATGGTGGCAAATAGCTCCTCTGATTGTATCAGAAGATTGGACATTTCAACAAGTCTATGCCTCTGTGAATATTTCATGCTTTACAAAATCCTGTAGGAAGGCTTACAAAGCAAAACCTCTTCGGTGGCTATTTCAGAATTCCTACCTGAATCCAATGGAAAACCTTTGGGGCATTCTGACTTGAGATATTTACAAGAATGACCAACAGTGCAATAGCAGATCTGATATAAAACCAACGTGCTAGAACAATATTGAAACTCACATATTCCAAGCTCTGTGGGGCTTTATGAATCGACGATTAATACAACTATTAGAAAAAGAGGCCCCTATATCACTTACTAAAGAATAAATCATATACACTCTATACTTTTTTTCCAACTTGCACTGGGTGATACTTTTTCTAAAATCTCATCGAATATTTCATAATGCAACAACTTAATGTTGTTGTTTTTTTGTGATTTTTATAGCTCATCTTTACATTTCATAAAAATATCATACATATTTCTAGTCTTATGTCATACATTTTTTTTTGAGGCGGTATACATTTGTCCAAGGCTGCTGCTGTAATTCACTTAAAATAAAAAAAAAAAATACGACGAAAAAAATTTGCATGGAAACCAGGAAGTACCACTCTCTATTTCTAATGTGAAAATAGAAAAAAGTTGTATAAAAGTTTAGAATATATATATACATATTCCATATATTAAACCATATATTAAACGTATTACATATTAGACCTAGAACAGAGTGGTTTCCTGAGAAATAGGTCAACTTATAACCAGGTGACGAAATTCAGCCAGTTTATTAAAGATGCTTTGGATGGCTGAGACATTTTGACAGCTGTCTATATTGACTTTAAGGAAGCTTATAATTCTGTCTGGAGAGAAAAGCTCTGCCAGAGGCTCCTAAATATTGGTATTACATTGAAATTATTTCATTAGATTAGGTCATTTAAATTAAAAATGTATTATATATGTATTGTACACCCTTTCCCCAGAATTATATATATTCGATAAAAAATTATATAAAACCAATATGCTAGAATTTTTGATTCCACCCTGTTCATGAAAAAATTCCAGAAAGTTTGGCATACACATACCATATCTTATTCTCATTGGTTTTACACTGAAATAAATTATATAAAACAAAAACAACTTATACTAACGCATGTTTTTTTTTTTTCTTAATTTTTTGTTATTCTTTTAAATCGGATGGTTGATTCAAACGGTCGGAGATACTCTGATACAATATTGCCTTATTTTCTCTTTTTAATCGATCATTTCATTGTATGATAAGATTCCAAATCATATTTTATTTAACTGATAGTCACAAGTTTAAAAAAAAATAACTTTTACTAATATTACTATGTATTTTTTAAATCGGATGGTTAGGTTCCAATCATTTCGGATTTGATTACAATTTGCCTGTATTAAAATTTTGAAAAAACACTGAAAGACAACGATATAAAAAAAAAATAACTTTTACTAACGCATGTCATATTCCGGCAGATTTAATTTTTTACATCATATATTGCCGGTATTTTCTCTTTTAATATTTTGATTGTAATTGAAAAATTCCTTGAATCTCAAAGTTATATTTTATTTAACTTGATGGTCACTGAAAGACAGTTGAAAAAAAAAAATAACTTTTACTAACGCATGTCTTTTTTTTATTCTTACTATTCCGATCATGTGAACGGTCGGAGATAAATTTTCTCTTTTTAATCGATCATTTCATTGTAATTGAAAAATTCCTTGAATCTCAAAGTCATATTTTATTTAACTTGATGGTCACTGAAAGACAACGATATAAAACAAAAATAACTTTTACTAACGCATGTCTTTTTTTTTTTTTTTTATTCTTACTATTCCGGCAGATTTAATTCTTTTAAATCGGATGGTTAGGTTCCAATCATGTGAACGGTCGGAGATACTCTGATATACAATATTGCCTGTATTTTCTCTTTTTTAATCGATCATTTCATTGTAATTGAAAAATTCCTTGAATCTCAAAGTCATATTTTATTTAACTCGGAGATGATGGTCACTTGAATCTCAAAGACAACGATATAAAACAAAAATGTCTTTTTTTTTTTATCCTTACTATTCCGGCAGATTTTTCTTTTTTTTAAATCTAACCAATCATGTGAACGGTCGGAGATACTCTGATATACAATATTGCCGGTATTTTCTCTTTTTAATCGATCATTTCATTGTAATAAAAAATTCCTTGAATCTCAAAGTCATATTTTATTTAACTTGGATGGTCACTGAAAGACAACGATATAAAACAAAATAACTTTTACTAACACGTGTTTGTTTTAATTTTTTTTGTCATTTCGACTGTTTCAGTTATTTCAAATTGGGCAATCAGTTTCTAATTCATATTATCACTAGCAGATATTCCCATACTATTTTCTCTGGTTCATTCCATGTTAATAGAAAAACTCCATGAGTTTTGGTTCTAGCGTAAACCCAACAAGCTACAAAAAAAAGAAAGAAAACGAATAAGTTGTGACTTTTACAAATCTTTCTATTTTCCAATGGCCACAATATATTTGTTAGCATTTTACTGAAAACTTTGAACTGTTATACAATATTACATTTCTGGAAAATCTGTTCTTCTGTAAGCAAGAAGCCTTTTCTCAATAAAATAAAAGACTAAATATGAGTTTTCAAAATTTAAAGTCCGACAAAGAGAAAACAGAAATGGTACAATAGAACACTATCAAGAACATCGCATAAACATAACAAAAAACAGGGAGAATCGAATCCAATAACAAAGTACCCAACGAAATTAGATAAGTGCAAACATTTTAGCAAGGCGTCCAGTAAAAATTGCTATTCACAGAAACGATCGGTAAATATTTCACTGCAGTAAATGTTGAACGTCTTGTCTGTAACGGGCATCAAACAAAATCCATTTACTCTTCAAATAAAACCAGGAGAAATGTTCTACGAAGCAGATCAGAATGCTAATGAATGTTATTTCCAGATCCGAAAACTTATCCGGTAATGGTTGAAAGGCATAAAAAAAAACTGGAAAGAACATTTTCTGCTAAAGTTCTCAAAAACAAAGAATGGTTGCAGTGAAGCATGAGACTTTTAGTTCATTTTGACTTCGGATGCTACGAGAAAACAGCTCGAATACAATGTTACCTCGCTGTAACAATAACAAAAAAAAAAAAAGGTAAAGAAAGAAAAGAAGTTTTCAGACATTAAATATTTGCTTCGCATGTTTGTGTGGCACTGTTTTCTTACTACTGTGGAAATACGGTTGCGATTTTTAAACAAATATTTCCAACCTCTGCGATTTTCAAGGTTTAGAAATGCGTACTTTAAATCTCTTCTTTCTTGATCCTTTTTGTTCAAAATAAAATGCAGAGGAACCATTTATAACTATTTTAACCTCAAATAGGTACGTAAATTGTTTTAAAATGCAATTTATTTTAGAAAATCCCGTTCTTAGTAAGAACTCATTTGATATAACTGTTCCTTTTAAGACAATTTCATAAGAATGTTCTGTGAAATAATATTCTAATAATGTTATATGAAGGATATTCTTATATATTCCTTCATAAGAATTTTATAAGAATATTCTATCTCAATTTTATACGATGGTGCTTAACAGTAACATTTTATTATAAAACTTTTAACAATATCGATGGCAACATAGAGATTCTTTGATAATTTCATCATTGACCTATGGAAACATGTCAATATTTATTAAAATATTATAATATGTTACCAAAATTCTCTGTGAATGTAATTCATTCCGGGGAAGAGTTTCAAAGGTATATTGTGATCCAGTAAATTTTTCTTTAGTGAAAAACAAGTCAGAAGTGACTAATTTAAATTGCATATTAATATTAGGATTAAATTAAATCGAGTTATATAATTTCTTTAGTCGAAAGATGATTTGCTGAACGTGAGAGAGTGTTATACTTGAATGTGAGTAAAAAACGCTCACTTGCAAAATCCATGAATACAACATTCTGAATTTAATATTTAAACACTATCATATTAAACCAAAAGGAATGTAAAAAAAAAACTATTCGGATTAATGTAGAATTGACAACTTGAATGGCGTGAGCTGCTGATCTTAGGGTGCCTCTTCTAAGAGAATATGTATAAGTTTTTCTCTATCATCTTTAAAATCCATTTTGTTTTTCAAAGAATCAAAATTAGCATGAGATTCACCTAGCGAATTATTTTCTGGTCATTTTATTGCACATAAATTGTTTTGCACCTAAATGTAATTGCACCTTTCTACAACTTTTTATTGTTTTTGGAAGCATCAAAAATTAAACAAACTCGATATTTGCTTGAATACTATTTTTTTTTTTTTCATCTTACTTTTACAGTGGCTTGATATTCAACTGAAATAAATCAATTGGTTCGATTAGTGAATGAAATTGGAAAAATAGTCATAATTCGTAAAATTAAGTTAACCTAAAAATTGAAAGATGTGTCAAAACAAATGACAGATGTTATGAAAGGTTCTTGATTGAATAGTTTTGCATTCACCAATAATTATCGTTTAAATATTCACTAGCTATTATTAGTATGGAGGCAGAGGGAGTATGATATATATATATATATATACTATGTCCAAAAACTAAGACCTAAATGTTTTCAATTTAAATTTCCCGGGCATATGACATTTCAATTTTTTCTTTTTAAGTTGTTGGCACTGTCCTTGATATCTGCGTGATATTTGACTTCAAAATATTCATTAGTGTTTGAGTTACGCTTGGCTTAGTGAGATGCTAAAACTGATTCCGGCGATTTTGAAATGTCTGAATTAATTTATCAAGAACTTATGTTAAATTTTATTTGCATGCGTTTTTTATAAATATTAGATACACATTTATCCTGAAAATAGTTCAAAATAATACAATGAAAAAATATTTTAAATGCGTCCATTAAAGAGAAAGTTCTACAGTAGAATCCAAAATATTTATGTTATGGAAGCCATTGCATTAAATTAAGCATTACAATTATGAATGCATATTAAATATCATAATAATTTAATTAAGAATTGCATTAATTAATTAAATGCAAAGAGCTTTATGTAATTTAACATTCCACTAATACTAAGACTTTGCCCTTGGAACTTAATTGGGTAGTCAGTACGGCACTTAAGACTGAAACGTTTGGTTTGCCGCTCTATGGTCATCTTGCGCATACTTTAGGCTAAATAAACCGGGACCTACAGTTTAACGTGGATTCCGAATCACCAATAAACATGCATGCCCCGCCAGGATTCGAACCTGAAGCCTTCAGTACCAACGGCCAGAACGCTAGCCAGTTGGCCATCAGGCCGCTGAAACGTTTGGAGATTACAAAACAATGTAGATTTATTTTATTTTATTAAAATAATTGTGGATTCCATTTTCATAATAAATCATTAAATTATGCGTTTTTATAAATATATTTTATATACACATTCGTTCTCGAAAAAGAGATCAATATAATACAACGAAAAAATATTTTAAATGCATCCATTAAAACGGAAATTCTACAGCAGAATCCTAAACGTTCCATATGTTATGGGAACAGCTGCATGAAATAATGAATGCATATTAATAATCATATTAATTTAAGTAATTAATTGCAATGAGATTTAAGTAATTTAACTTTCCACTAATACTAAGATTTGGCGCTTGGAATTAAATTACGCAGTCAGCATGGCACTTAAACGTTTGAAGACCTCTGCTCTAAGCCATTGTGAATTTATTTTATTTTATGTTAAAATATTTTTTTATTCCATTTTCTTAATAAAATATTAAATTATGCTTTTATAAATATTATATACACATTCGTCCTCAAAAGAGGCAATACAAAAAAAATATTTTAAATGTATCCATTAAAGCGGAAATTCTACAGTTAGATTCCAAAACGTTCCATATGTTATGGGTTGCCACTGCAGTTTTGGACATGCGAATGTGCTAAAAGTTCTTTGGAAAAAAAAAAAAAAAAACTCTTCCTAACAGGAAAGCAAAAAAAAAAAAAAAAAAAAAAAAAAAAAAACTTTTGAAGCTATACCATGTTCACATTTTTGAATAAAGATTTGAAGGAAAAAAATAGATTTCAGTGGATGTTTTCCTAGATGATGTATGTCGCTTCCGCTCTTGAGACTATTTACTCTTCAGCGGTTATTTACCGGATCCCTTTAAAGGCCTCCCAGGCAATTTGATCTGTGGTGGCATGGTAAACATGCGACAGGAAAGACGAAAAAGAAGAAGAAAAGTTGGCAAATAATATTTTGACATTTTCCAATATTTTTTTTGAATAAAATTATTGATCATGCGACATTTTTCACTTCATACAAAGTAAACAGCACATCTCTTTTAAATTGCCATGTGGTAAGAAAATTAAATACACCATGTGGATTTCTGGAAAGTTGACGGTGACTGGACTAAAAGTGTGGATTTCTGGTTATCTGAAAGTGCCATTAATTCAAGATGTAACCTAGATTTAAAATACTTTTTGCTTAAAAATGTTAGTTTGAATTCAGCCGAATAAGGAGTCATATAGTTTGGTCGGTTGATGCTGTCTGTGTTTAGAAATTTCAATTCAATTTTTTTAGTTTCAAGAGAAAATTCTGCAGTAGTAACAGTAAATTTCTTTCTTTTAACATACATATCAGCATTTTCACCCTATTTTTCAGGTATTAAACAAATGGTATTACCAAATCTAGTTAAAGATCGTCCACAAAAAACTATTTATTTTTGGCATCCATACAAATAGTATGAAGTGAAAATTATTTAGATGAAAGTGTAAGTGGAATAAAATTACAAATAAAAACTAAATTAAATTTAGTTTTGAAATTCACTTCATACAAAGTAAGCAGCACATCGTTTTTAAATTGCTATGAGGTAAGAAGATTAAATATGCCATGTGGATTTCTGAAAGTTGATGGCGACTAAAAATGTGATTTCTGGTTATCTGAAAATTCCATTAATTCAAGATGTAACCTAGATTTAAAATACTTTTTGCTTAAAAATGTTGATTCTAATGCAGTCAAATAAGGAGTCATATAGTTTGGTCAGTTGATGCTGTGATTGAAATTAAAAAATTTAATTGAAATTTCTTTCTTATAACACACTTATCAGCATTTCACTCTAATTTTTCCTAGTTTTTCAGGTATTAAACTGGTATTACCAAATCTCTTTGAAAGATCATTCACAAAAACTCATTATTTTTGACAACTCTACAAATAGTATGAAGTAAAATGATTTAGATAAAAGGGTAAAGTGGAATAAAATTACTAATAAAAATAAATTAAATCTGATTTTGAAATTCGCTTTATACTATGTAAACAATGCATTGCTTTTATATTGTTATGAAGTAAGAAGATCAAATATGCCCTGTGGATTTCTGAAAGTTGACGGTGTCTAAAAATTAGATTTCTGGTTATCTGAAAATGTCATGAATTCAAGATGTAACCTGGATGTAAAATATTTTTTCCTTAAAAATGCTAAAATCGTTTTAATTAAACATTGAAAAAGTTTTCAATGATCCTAATTAACCTTGAAATAAGATCACTTAAATGATAGCTTTCATCATAAACTCCCTAAAACCAGTCAGGTTAAATGTCTATTTTATTGGTTCTCTTCACATATTGCATATAATTCAAATAAATGGTAAGGATTAAAAAAGGCATGAAACAATAGTCAAATAGGATGGAATATGAATAAAGTTGGCTAGGTTATTTTAATAAACAGCAATGTTGCAGTGTAATTAAAAACTTTATATGAAAAGAAAAATAAGTTTTCTCTTTCCCACATTGAAAATAGAACATGTATGTCTAAAAAAAAAAAAAAAAAAAAAAATGAAACGAAGAATTCAAAATACTTGTTTATTAGTTATTTATTTGTAATTACATAGTATGCAAATCTGAAATAAGCAGAAGTAATACTGATACACAAACAGATATGACAGTGCTAAAATGCACTAAATACTTAACAAAATATAACATATACCATAAGGCACCTACAAAGAAACTGAGGCAATAAGGCATTAAAAAACTAATTGCTTCATATATTATTTAAATCTGGATTATATTATTTTAGTACCTGAAAAAGAAAGACTAGATAAAAGGTATTTTCTTAAAAGTTTGTCATAAAAGCCCATCTAATACATGTTTCTTATGATTATAAATAAATCTAGATATATATGTTTATTTATGATGCACATGCCATGTAAATAGCAGAAAATCACTTTTCATATTAGTGCAAATTCTTATATAGCAGCATTTACCAGATAAATTTAATAGATTTTCTGTACATTTTTCAATTATTTCATTACATTAATCCTTTCTAACAATATGATAAAGTATATAAATATAGACAGCATAGGCTATTGGAATAAAAAAATGTTTTTGATCTAAATTCTTTATAATTATATCCTACATTAAGTAAATAAAGTATATGGTCATTAATCTGCTGTGATATTATTATAAAGAAAAAAATTTTCTTTTTCACTGAAAACATCAGTTATACTTGTAATATTAAACAAAAAAAAAAAAATAATGCATATCAACATTCATAAAACAATAGTCTTGACCTATAAAATGCAAGATTAGTAAAAAAGTAGATACATAAAAAAAAGAAAATTGTTCTTTAACATTCACATAACTCAAAAAAGCAACTTGTCATTTATTACAATTTACTTTTTTTAAATCAAAATAATAATAACATATAAAAAAAAAATTAGCATAATCAGGAAAGTATGTTGAAAAAATTGGTCTTTATTGTTGTAAAGTAAATAACGAAATGATAGAAAAAAAATTTAAAAAAAAAAATGAACATTATAATAAATGCATATACATACACAACAATATAACAAAACCCTAAGACATCCAAATCATTTTGATAAAAACAATTAAGATTATAACTATATTTTTAATTAAGGATAGTTTGTAATTTGAATACAAGAAAGAAAAATATCCGACAATATAAATGAATAAGTTAACATATTTCCAGAATATATCAATAAAAATTATTTAAATTAACTAATGGAGTGATAATTAACTAGTATTTAAATGTATGTATCTTAACTTAATCAAAATTTGAATAAACTAAATAGTTATAGCATTTAATACTTTTCTTTAAAAAAAATTAATAAACTCATTAAGATTGATAAATATTTTCTAAAATACCAATGATATAACTTGAAATTTAAAAACTTTCTGAAAAAGAAAAGAAACTTTCTGAAGAATAAGTTTTTCTTTACTTTAAAAGCCTATTATCTATGAATAAAAATTTAAGAAAAAGTCCTAATAATATATTGAGAGACAGAAAGTTTAATAAAAATGACAAAGAGAATAGCCAACATCTTTTCTAATAATTATTATTACAATTTAAATAATTTATTTATTTTCCTTAATGTAAAGTATATTATTTTTTATTAAAACATTTTAATTGTTTAATTATTTCTTATAAAAATTTGGTATCAATTTTCCTTTAAATGAAAATGCGAAAAGTGAATAAGCTCATTATAAAAACGGAAAAGTTTAAAATTGTTCTGATCAAAAGTTATTTTAATCAAAAATCCATTAAATGAATTTATAACATTCTTGAGGGAAAAAAATGATAAGAAATACATAATTCAAATGGCATATATAAAAAAATAATTTAATAACTACTAGATTAAGTAAACTAAATCTACTAAACTAAATTTTTTTTTTTTAAATTACAAGAAATGTTCGTTGATTTTTAAAAAACATAGAAAAGTATTAGAGATAATATTTTTAAATATTAAGGTTTAACATACATTTCGCTACACTTGAAAACATCCTAATTTAAAGCTGAATAACTTTGCCCAATTCAAATTATTATTAAAATGTGGTGATATCATTTTAAAAAATTAAATACCTGAAGTCTTATAAATTAAATTTTTTTAATGTTTTGAAGGGCAGTTATAGATCTTTATAATTTAAAAAAATTTCTACTCAAGTAACTTCCATGATTTTATATAATTTAAAATTAATAGTAAAATAGGTTTAGAAATAATATACTTAAAGATACATCAACCAAATTACAAAAAAATACTGGAAATACTTTAACATATCTTTAGTACAAATTACAACTGAAAGTTAAAATGCAAGCATTTTAACTTATTTAAACAAATAACTGGTAAATTGAGTACATCTTAATTTTTAACAAAAAAGGAATATTCACAGGTAAAATGAAATGACTTAGCAATGATTAACTTTATGTACATGATAACATACAATTTCCAAAAGATACAACAAAACATATAAAGAGCAAAACATAGAAAAAGAGGAATAATTCCATAAAAAAAAAAAAAATGTAATATCTAAAAAAGTAATAAGATTACAATTAAACAATAATAAACACACACAACATTTAAAAAAAATGACAAAATTATACTGTCATGAAAAATATTCACAATTTAATTAGAAACACTGAATGTATCCCATATAACAAATAACACTAACTTAGGTAAAAATAGTTTGGGTATATTCAATACAATTGAGAAATAGAGTAAATGATAAAGAGTTGTACCTAAAATTTAACAAATAGCAAAGAGAGAAATATATTTTACAAAAACGATATTATAAAAGAAAAAAATTATTGAAAAAGACTGCTGTTTTCTATAATAAAATGTATTTGAAAAAAATGTAATGAATGAATTAAAATCCAAAAATTACATTTATTTTTATTTACTCCATATTACAATTTGCTGGGAAAAAAAAATTTTATGTCTTCAATAAAAATTTCTATTTGACAGATACATTAATTTTTAGCAAGAGCATTAGTAATAAAAACTGAAAAATATAATACAAATTTTTCTTAGGTTTTTTTCATTCTACAGTAATAAACTTAATAATACTGATAAAAATTTTTAAAGCGTTATTTTTTATATTAATTATTAATTATATTACAAATGAATCTTTCCATACAAATTCAATTACACATTCTTCCTTACTGCAATGTAATTATAATTAAATCTACATTAATAACTCTTGCAACATAGATTCATCCTAAAACATTTGTTTTTCTTTCTTTTTTTTTCCTAAATATTTACACATAAAAATAAGTCAAAGCTTCTATTTCACACACCTACATATAAAGGTCACTTTATTCTTTGCTAATATATGTTTTATTAGGACGGATATTGCCTAAAATAATCACATATTAATAAGCCAATTTATATACTAAAAACATGCATAGGCATATTTTAAAATTTTTAACAGCTTGAATAAAAGGATATGAAATGCTTTTAAGTAGAAAGAACTTAAGTTCCTAAAAATATATATATATATATATTCTTAATAGGCATGAAAACTGGATTTCTCTTTACTTAGGGCAGCATATAAAATAATAAAAGCATCTGATAAGGAATATATTTTTATATATATATAATATTACTTCATATATAGTTACAATATTTGTGAATGTTAATCACACAAGGAAAAAAATTAATTAATCTATCATTAAAATTTATTTAATGTTGCTTTGTGTAATTTTGATGTTATCATTTTATAACCTTATATTATAAATAAAGCATATTGTACGATATTGCTTAACTTTCCCTAGATGTAGCTGATTTTACAGTTTCCAATATTCAAATCAAAACTAGTATTTAAGCTAATAGAATGTCAGCAAACACATACAATGTAGGTGAAATATTGACAATGTATTAAAAACAATATTCACACAAAATCATTAGCAATTCTAAAGAAAAGATTACACAAAATATAAAAGATGATACTGAATAACTAAAATGTGTAATATTGTAGCTTTTGAATGATAAAAATAAAATTCAAAAGGAAAAAAAAAAAATCATATTTAAATCATATATAGAAATTTTTCTCATTTTTCAAATAAAATTACTGTACAAGATTGTCAATTCCTAACACAGACAAAATTTATTATCAGCAGAACAAAATAAATAAATACCATATATTTTAGACTTTTTAAAGCTCCTAAAAACATACAATACTTAAAAATTTAATCTTTGATATTATTTCAATATTCAATTATTTTTCTTTCCAGTTAGCAATTTTGATTTTTCAGACTTACACATTTCAGCATTCTATAACGCAATTTTTATTTTTACATTGTTTTACATTATTTAAACACACAAAATTTGAGGCAAATTTTAAAACTAACAGCTACTGTAAAGGTGTTAATTTAAAAGAGACATTGGTCAAATTAATGCAGCTGTTTCATAAATAAAAATAAGTCACAAAAACAAGTTCATATTTATTTTACAATACAAGACAACCTTCATCTTCAGCACCAAACCTTAAAACTTTCTTTTGAAGAACTTCTACATAGAGTAAGAAATATGAATAAGAGAGAGAAAGAGAAAATTTACACATATACTATAATACAACATAAAAACACAAGAATCACAACCACTAAGTAGATTCCATGTTATTTAGAGAACAATGCAAAAAAATATTGAAAATTTAAATCCTACAGTTTTTTTAAAGACTATTTTTCCTGTTTAGAGGTAATATTAGATAGAGTACAATTTCCACTGACTAGCACGAGTAAATTTTTGAATGCTTCATTCTTCTCAACCAAATCTGAATTGGTTTCTAGAGTCTAAAAATAAAAAAATATTAGTAAAAATATCTATTTCTGTTTATATACAAATATATATAATAACAATAACAAAATGTGCTAAAAAAAAATATCCCAATATTTAGTTAACATTTAATATTATATTTTTTCAAGCAATATGGAAAATTATTTTAAAATGTTTTCAAGAATAAAAATTTACAGAAATTTACTTTTTTTTTTAAACTTTTTCCCCCTATTTAACACTGATTCTATGAAGTGCGAGTACATCAAGTAAAACTTAATGGGTAAAAAATAAATAAATAAAATAAATAGTTACAAAATTTATTTTGTCCAACAAATATTATTATATATAATTGCTTTATTAAGTGAATCAATGATTTGAAGATGTTAAAAAGATTTTATTATACACATTGGCTACTCAAATCTTGAAAAATTAGATTTTATGTTTAGTGAAAATGAGTTCTTCCACCTCCCCAATTACACATAATTGCTTTTTAAATATATATTTGGCAGTAGAACCTGCATTCTTAACAATTTTTTTATTAAAAATTGCATTTCATTTCTTCCTCTTTAAAAAAAAAAAAAAATTACTATTAGTATTGTAACAAAATATTTGAACCATTCCAAGGACTTTTTAAAAATAGCATTTAATAAATTTTCACAGTCATTATATTATTTCCTTTATTTTAGATTCCTTCATTTTATATATTTTACTTTTTTTTATGAAATAAATGGAAAGCAAAAGTATCTTATCTAATCTTAAAGTTGGAAAAAAAAAATTTTTTTTAAATAATTTGTAATCTTTGTTACAGCAGATAATACATTTGGACAAAAGTTAGTATGGTCTATTTAAAAATTCTATGGATAATTTAATAGAATATAGTATCTATTACCTACTTTTTTTATTGGTATTTGTAATAAACAAATATTTCCAAGCAAAGAAGCAAATTTCAAATTATATATATATTGAGAGTCTTGATGAGCTAGGCAATGAACTTTTTTTAATACCATTTTGAGACCTCAGCTTGATGAAAAAATATTTTTATATATTGGATGGAGCCCATTACATTGAAAATTTTAATCACTCTAAATGGTTATATAATGTCTATCACTTGTTTCAATTAAAGGTTTTTACTAATTTTTAAAGAAATCCTTAAAACTTCTTTTTGAATAAAAAAATTACTTCTTTCCCCTTTTTATGTTTTTTTTTTTTCACAAATTTAAATCAAATTAATTTAAATTTGCAATAAGAAATTAACAACAATAAATTTAACTGTTAATACAATAATAATTACCAATTATACTAGATAAGCCTAATATTATACCCACTTAACTCAATGTTATTAAAACTTTTGAGTGTACAACTGTGATTTTGCCCTTTTTAGAAAAATAAAAGATATTTGTTTGTTATACAATGAAATACAAATTTTTTTAAAGTATATTCCAATCTTCACCCATCTTTCAGGTAATTTACGGATTCTCTCCTGGATGCGATTCAAATTATTCAGCCAAATTTTGATACTCTCGGAAGAATCGAACTGTATTTCAGAAAAGCTGACTATACAAATAGTCAGACTGGCAATGTCTGGTGAATATGATGGATGGGGTAACCTTTCCCACATCTACTCCTCTTAGCAATTTTTAACCGGTTGAGCAGCATGTGGTCTGGCATTATGGTGAAAAATTAATTTGTAGTGTCTATTCTCCCATTCTCTATGGCCTGCTTCATACACATTAGTTGTTAGTAGAGAATACCAATAACAGTTTCAGTAACTCATAACAGATCACACCTTTCTGATCCACATAACCTTGACACAATGAATATTTCGCTTTGGCTGTGATAAAGACTAATTTCCTTTAGCTTCACCCAATATTTTTTTGAGTTGAAGATTCTTGCAATATAGCCATTTTTCATCACTAATAACAATCCAATGCAGCAAAAAAAAAAAAATTTTCCTTTTTATATTTCTGACATTCAAGGTTTCTTTCTTTTCTTTTAGTTTGCTTGTTTTTGAATCCTTCCCTTTTTAATAAGCAATATAAAACATATTGTTGAGTAACATTTATTGCAGCAACTATTTCTGATT
The DNA here is from genome assembly GCA_021605095.1 of Caerostris extrusa. Taxonomy (NCBI): domain Eukaryota; kingdom Metazoa; phylum Arthropoda; class Arachnida; order Araneae; family Araneidae; genus Caerostris; species Caerostris extrusa. The sequence goes on along the minus strand of BPLR01009832.1, from coordinate 75,192 downwards.
GTGTTTGGGATGGATCTCTATCAAATAATACTTCTAATTCTGCATTTTCGAATTTTTTGGTGATTTACCACACTCTTTGACCTCTTTGTCAAGATCATCATTTCTAAAAAGTCGAATCCATTCTTTACAATTTGTACTCAATGGAGCATAATCACTGTAAACAAGCAATATGTTTCCATGGCATTTTTTATTGCAATAAAATAATGTAATGAGACTTCCTACATATGAAGTTTGTTTGAGTAAAATTTGCCATTTTCAATCAAGTGAAAATAATACTTGTTTATGCTTATATTTAAACTAAACTTTAAATCTATTTCTAGATAGTTCACAGAAATTTTGATTTTATAAATTATTATTCTTAAATAATACTAGATAAAAAAATTCCAAATTATAAAACAAATTTCTTCAACAGTTAAAAATTATACTTACAGTGAAAACTTTTTCAATAACACCATCTAAAATTTGAATTTCTTTTTCAGCTTTTCGTAAATTTGATTCTAACCTAGTAGTAGTTCGAGTATATTTCTGAGCAAGTTGTTGAAGAACAGTCTCTTTTTGAGTTAATGATGCTTTCAGTTTAGCAATCTGAAAAACAAATTATATTAACAGCTATAAAATTTTAAATAATTTTGTAATTAAAAAAAAAGTTGATCTTCAATCAAAATATGCAATTCAAATTTTTTATAACAAATATAACCCAATAATTAACCATTATTTCAAAATACAATCAAATATACATAATATTCATGTCTATCCAATTTATTCAAATTATATTGTCCAAAAATGTTTTTAATTAAATTAAACTTAATTTATTTCAAAATTATTTATATAATTATTTAAATTAAATATAATTTATTTAATTTTATAATTATATTCATAATATATTCTAATAATTTAAAAATATTTATTTTTATAAATTCCACAAAATAATTTAAAGTAGTATATAATGTATTTCACACTTTTATTCTTCACATAATGTGTTTCATGAAAATTACCTCTTGTTTTAAGTTTAATTTATCACATATAGCTTGAGCATTTGATAAAAATTCTCCATCTGATGCAGATCCTGCTATTTCTATCATTTGTTTCACTTCATTTGTAATTTGATTAGACTGTTCAGCATTAACAGCCTCTAGACACTTAATTTGTTCAGTCAGTGATAAGTTTTTATGAGTGAGTGCCTAAAAGAAAAAAAAAGTAAATCTTTAAATTCAAACAAAATAAACTTAAGAATAATATTACAAAACCCAAATAAAAAAAAAAAAAATTATAGGAGTGAATAAAATTACAATTTTAAAATTGGTTTGATAGAATGTCATATGAACCATGAAATAAATGCAATTATGTACTACCGGTCAATATTTAAACAATAAGAGTATTATTTGTGATTTATTTTGTATATCATGTAATATTTTTATTTCTAATAAACTTAATTATCAATTGTGCATTTTATAATTTTAAAATAGTTATAAAAAATATGTAAATGTCAAATTAACAATATATATATATATATATATCTTTAAGCATTTACTATAATTAAAATATAAATTCATTTTTAACACAATTCTGTTGAATTCATGCAGAAATAAGATCAATGAAATGTAAATGTTACGAAAACAGTCATACTTCTTTTTCATCTGCATATTCTTCTTGGACCTGTTTTAACTGTTTTAATAACTCTTCAGTCTTTCCATTAGCTCTTTCAACTAAATAATCTCTGTTGTTTAGTTCAGTTTGTAGCTCATATTGTTTCTTCTTTGATAACCAAAGTTCCTCTTGAATGCTAGCTCTGTTTGACAAATAAATTAACATTGTAAAATAAAATTTTTATAACAAATACAACATATGTTAAGAGAATATATTTAATAAATCATAATTCGGAATTAGATTTACACAAAAGGCATGCTTTTCTTATTGAATTGAATGGAAATAGCAGGATTATTTTTTTTAACATAGTATGAATAATAAATATTTGCTATTCTAAGTAAGTCTAATTTAATTTATATTAATTTTTTAGAAATGATAGGTATAATATGTAAAGATAAGAAATGATCAATTATGATAGCATTGTATATGTTGGACACAGCCTTTTTATATATGTATGTGCAACATGTATTAAAATTGGCAAACGATCACGTTAAACAGATTCCAAAAGAGTGGGAAGAAATGTTATTTAGGAGGGATTTTAAGTGCCATAAAAAGAATTCTAAGTTTTAATAATTAAAGTTTTAGATTACAAAATATTAAAAAAAAAAAAATTTCACACTATTATATTTCCTTCCAAAATAGCTTTGTGCAGTGTATATCTGACTAGCACAACAAGTAATCTATCTGTTTATGCCATTAAACCAGATATTTACTATTCCAAACAATCTGTGGCTGGACTACATACAAATGTTTGACAAATTAACTATGATTATTATTTTTAAATCCTTTATAATAGCTGGTAGAGTACCAGCAGATGAAATTTTTAATGCATTCCATCAAAAAAAAATCCCTTGCAGCAACATATTATTCCTAAAATTTGATCTTTTATTAAATTAAATATATAGATTAAATTTTATTCACGAATAAAGCTATAAAACAAATGTGAATAAAAAAACTTTATATTGCATACATATTTAACAGCAACACCAATATAAAGTTTTAATTGAACATTGAAGAAATTGTATTATTATAACTTATACATTCAGTTGCTTAGTGGTTGCATCCTTTGTAACCATATATTGAACCAATTTAAATAATAAAAATAAAGTTATTGTATCATTGTATTAAGTTTTTATTGAATATTCAAGAAAAATCATTCTTGTACACCTGAATATTTAAACAAGACAAAAGTTAACTTATCAAGCCAGTGCAGTTGATTAGTTTAGTTGTACTTGAAATTAATAATTTAAACATAAATGGTATACATTTGAATATGTCAGTTTATTTTAGATATTTTCTAAAAGACAAACATCCGATTTCTTTTACAGATTCTTTCTGTGATATCATGCTAATCTGTAGATTATATGATTCATAGAAACAAAAATATAACATATTTTTTACTTCAGATATGAAATAGATATAAGCTTTACATTTTTTCTTTTTCCCCACAATTTTACTTTTGATGAAAAATAGTATACTCAGTATGCAAGAAAAAAATTTTAAATTATCATACATTCAGTTGCTTAATCCTTTTAAACCAGATATTGAACGAAATAATAAAAATTAAGTTATTTCTTTAAAAGAAGCGAGAAGTCTATATATTTTTACACATCATGCAAGCATCTAACAAACACTGGGGATTATTTTATCATTAAAAAATAATTGTTGCCAGTTAAATGTAAACTCAAAATAATAGAGTACGGCAGATCCAGCAATGCTTTGCTAGAGCTAAATCACAGTATATATATGAAATAAATAAAACTGAAGTTCTCATCTATTCAATTAAAATGGCATCAATGAAATTGTGTGTGGTAATTAATTTTTCCCTGGTTTATTGCTGCTTTGTTTTTGATATTTTTTTCTTTAACCTATTAAATTACTTGATTGCACAGAACTTTGGTTGGTTAAAATCCAATTTCGTAATATATCATTCATTAATTTTTTTTTATTCTATGACTTGGAACAAAATACTTTTTTTAACAGCAATCAAAATGTTAAAAAATTTAATCTTCCCTTTTTACATTACAAAAATATCAGTGCTACATATTGAATGTCATTCAAACCCACTCTCTAAACACTTCTGGCAATAATAAGAACAAACTTTGAAATTTTCACCAAAATCAGTAGAGTAGTTTTTGGGTCAAAAAAGGTACTTACAAATGAACATTGCATTTTATTTAACTAAATATTTAGAAATGCATTAAAACCATCTAAAAAATTATGTAACTACTTATAAGCTATAATGTTTAACTATATCCTGTTTAATGGAATAACATTCTTTATTTTATAATAAATAGGAATATCTAATATATATAAGTAAATAATAAGCAAATTTCTGCTAAAAAATAAAATTAAAGCAAAACTTGCATACATATTTAAATGTTAAAAAAAAAAGAATAAATTATTAAGAAATTTGTAATACATTAAAGAACAGAGATTAATATTTTTGTGAAACAAAACAATAATTTGATCAATACTTGATTTTATGGATAGTTTGGAATGTGCATTTGAATTATGCATTATAGATACTTTCTATTAGTATAATAGAAAACTTCTATTGATTATAAATAATTATTCAAAAACTTACTTTTCTTCATTTAGAGTTTTAATTTTAGAAATAAATTTTTCCTGCGTAAGCTCTATTACTTTTCCAACTTTCTTTACTAAGCGAACATTTTCGCTTAATAATGTTTCACAAGACGTCTTCTTTTCATCTTCAAATCCAGAATTTTCAATAAACAGAGCATCTGATTCCAAACTCCTCTGACGCACTGGACGGAATGCAGTCGCCATTCCAATAGGTTTAAATGCACTATTGGCAACGGGAGAACTGTCTTTGCTAGGAGAACTTATACGACTTAAGTCTCCATTTATGCTGCTCAGATTTTCAATCGAACTTTTGACAGAATCAGAATTCTGTTCAGACGAAGGTTTCAAAGGAATCTGTTTTGATGACTTAGGATCATTCTTAGATGATTGTTCATATGCTTGAACTCTGGATTGTACAAGTGACATGGGACGTTCACTTTCACTAGAAGCTGAAGAATATAAAGGACTGATTGGTTCACAAGCAAATATATCAGGCAACGATTTATGAGTATCCAAGAATTTATCATTGGAAAGAGAGGATTCCACTGAATTTGGAATCTGGGAATCAGATTTTTAAAATTCCATTCTCTTTTGGAGAAGTCTCATTTTGTTCACCTTCATTGTCAAATTCAGCCATCACTTCTTCTAACATCTAAAAATTAATCTAATTAATGCAGAGAAAATATAATATAATTGTAAAAAAATGAACACTTTTAAAATATTAAATCAAGTTTATTTAACTTTAAGTTGACTTTTTTTATTGCACAACTTGAAATTTAATATATTTTCAATTAAAATACACCAAAATTATATATATGAAATTAATAAATATTCTTAGTAACACATCTATTTATATTTTTAAATAATTATACTATATATAATTTATTTATATAAATAAATCCACTGTTTGTAGAAATTAATCATTGGCATATGATTAATATGCAAGTATCAAATTATAAACTTGCTTCATATGAATTTTTACTATTAATCCCAAAATAAAAAATAATAAAAACTCTATATAAAAAGCAGCTAAAAAATAATAAATAGTAAGACAATTTTAAAATAGCTTATTGAAACTGTTTGACAATTATTAAAGTAATCTGAAATTAAAAAATAAAAAAAATTCCATGAAATAAGTTTATCATTTTGAAACGAAGAATTTTTATTATATTTAAGCATAATATAGGCACTTTTAATGTATAAAACTTTTGCATGTGAAATACTAATATTCAGACAGATAAAATGCAACAAATAAAAAGATTACTTCTTTTTGAAGAGATAATTCATTGGCAGCAAAATCAGCAGCAGCTATGTATATGGAATGCACAGTCATTAACATTTGAGATAAGTGTATTGATATCATAGTAAGCTCTGCTCCTTGACTGAGCAACATGTCTCGGCAATTACCTTGAGTTCGATCAAGCTCTGCTCTAAGCAACTGAACCTGCAAGCTAAGACAAACATTTTTCAACAAAACTTAAAAGTATAACATCAATAACATTTTTAACATCTTCATTACTATGTTATTATAAACACTTATTAGTGAAAATATATTAATAATTAATACATACTCTTTATCTTTAATTTTAAGATACATTTTACGAGTATGATCCATCAATTCATTTGATTTGGCTTGAGCTTTCATCAATTCAACTTTGGTTAATTGAAGAGATTGTTCGGTTTCTAGCAAAGATTCTGCAAGGGTGGACCGTTCAATCTGCAAGAAATCAATGTTTTCTTGGGCTTCATTTAGTTCTCTTTGTTGTTCATTTAGTTGTTTCATCAGCTCATCTCTTTGATACAAAGCCTCCTCCAATCTATGCTGTTGATCTTTTAGTGCATCTTGACATTGATGAAGCTCTAGATTGGTTGCAGCTAAATGATTATCAAGTTCTTGCACTTTTCCTGTTGCTTCAAGTAAATCTGTAAACAAAACAAATCCATTATCAAACTTGTCAATTCTGAAAACCTTACAAGGCTTCTGAAACATTTTAGAGCTCAAACTTAAAAATGTCAAACTAAATTTCACATTAACTATTTTTAAAGTTAAAAATTAGATACAAAAGCCTTTCAAAAATATTTACATTGTTCAGTTTTTGCATTAACAAGGATTATTATTATTATTGTTTGTTTTACTGGTAAGTGTTCATAAGAGAATGATTCAGCTCTATCAAAATACTTTAAATACTCCAAATTTTATACTTGAGCAATTATGACATTTTTCTTACTTCCAAATAACAAATACATAAAAATTAGCGTTATTATCTTATTTAAAGGTATAAAATAAAGTTATCCTCAATTTCAAATAAAAATTAATAATTTTTAAAAATTTTCTTGAGATGTTCACAAACTCTATTGAGTTAATGGGCTATTAGAAAAAAACTTGTAATTCTAAAAAAACTAATCAATAAATCAGTAATTAAGAAATACATGTACCTTTTCTTTAACATCTAGTTTATCAATCAGATCAACAATTTGTTGGGAAGCACCATTACAAGGTTCATCTTCAACCAATTCAGAATTAAGAACCTATTTAAATAAAATATAAATATGATAAAATATTCTGAAACTTATTTTACACTGCCAAGAATGCACTATCATCTCAAAAATCTTTGGGATTATTAATTTATTGAAACAAAAATATAAATTAAACTAAAGCTTACTTTTAAAACTTTCAGTTTCAATGCTTCATTTGTAAATAATTATAAAAACTTACCTGTTCCCAATATTTTCTCTGCAACTTTCTATTTTCTTCTTGCAACCTGATTATTTCACAGCGGTAATTCTGAATCACAGTTTCTTGAGCTTGAATTTGAGACAGATCACTATTTGGTAGAGATGAGGACCCCTCCGGAGAATTTTCTGGTATTGAAGCTAGATGAGAATCTGATTGAGAAAGGTGTTGTTGATCTTTTCTCAAATTAGATACAGGAAGAAGAGGTACATTTTCTAATAACTGCATTCTAAGTCTAGCATGTTCTACCTGAAAGTAAAAATAGGATACAGTGTTTTACCCCATAAATATGCATACAAAAAATAAATAAACAAAAATTATTTGAATGTAATATTGAATCATCATTTTAGAAGTTTTCAATTTCTGATATAAAAAAAATGATAGAAAATGAGAGAACTATCAACTTTTAAACTTTTTTTAATTTTTAAATAAATAATTCAAATATCCATTAGTTATCTATTCATTTATAGTCAATCTTTAAGATAAACAAAATGTAGAAAAACTTAATTAAACCTTAAAAAACTTTTATATGTCTTAACTTTTACCTTGCAGTTCTAAATCATTTTATTATTCTTAATATTATTTATAATATCAATTATATCAGTTGTTTTAATTGCAAAATTGTTATCTTTGTTGATAATTTGTATTGTATTATATCTCACTAACTACTAATATCTATTTTAGCATAATAAATGTTTTATGTCTTTAAGAGGAAATTAAAGACAAGCAGTAGCACACAAATTATTTTGAATGCTTATTTGTACATGAAATTCAAATCTTTTCTATTAAATAAAATATCAAAAAATAATCAGTATATAATATTACAAATATTCAAAATTGTCAATATCTTAATGTAAAAATCATAAGATTGAAAATATATTTCTATCTTATTTTTATTATAAAACGTTATGGTATTTCTCCATTAGTAAAATATCACTATGCACTAAATATAAAAATGCCACCAAATTATCATCAATAAATAATGAATCATGAGGTTTGCTGTGATTTGCTATAAATACTTGAAGCGTGTGGCCCATTTTGCTTGTCATCCCCAACATAAAAGTACCAATGTTACATTATTGCAATTCACTATTTAATAAAAAGAACTTTTTGATATTTATAAACATAATTTCACTATAAGGTTGTTAATACACATTCTTAATAAATGCTTAAGTAATTTTTTAAAAAAAAAACTTGCCTTCGAAAAATTTTTCTTTAAATATTCATCCACTGCTACCTTCAAAGAGTTGATAAATATAATTTTAACCATTTTTAACTGCCTTTACAAAAATTTATCCATAATAAAATACTGATAAAAAATCATTTTATACAACAATTTGTAAATATTTTAAAAATAAAATTGCTGAACTTTGGTAGAAAAATACTTCAAGATATGAGATATATTTTTGCATGGCAAAAAAAAAAAGTAAATATGTAGGATAACAACTGGAATATATTCTGTGGATAAAAATATTCTATACTGAAATTTTATTCCAAAATAAAGCTGAAAGACAAGAAAAAAATTTTTTTAATTGGTTGGTGGCCTATTACTTTTCCAACAAGACAATAACAAAAGATGATGAAAATAGCCTATAGAGTAATTTTTAAAATCCCTAACATACACAAGATAAGATATTGTAAAAAATACTTTTATTAAAAGATTAGAATTCACCTAATATAGTACTGAAAATAATAATTTTAAAAATGATGTTTAGAAATGTTAAAAGTAAAAATCTAGCTGAATGCAATTATAAAGACATACCTGAAGTCTTTCATGTTCTTCAGTTAGTCTTCGAAGATGAGAAGCTAGATCTGAAGAACACCATGAGTTTGCATCCTGAGAATTACCCTTATCACTATATAAACTTGTAGGAGAATCAGATGGCGTTCTATGAATATCAGTCAATCCAATATTTCGGTTATCATTATGCTTCGTTGGAGAAAAACATGCACTAGTAGTCATTTTCTTGTCTATATCATTCAGTTTAGATTTAGTAGAACTATTTTCTAAATTTTCAGTACTTTTAGAATTACAAAAAGATGGCTTAGGTTTTACAGCTGGCTTTCTAAACACTGAAAAAGGCTGTTTATTTGTTGTAGTGGATGTTTGAGTCTTAGGGCCCCTAATGCTGCCATGGCGGGTTAGACTACTGGTCCCAGTATCAAGCTTTGGTTTAGAAGAGGATAGTCTCAGACTTTTGAGCGTGCCAAAGTACTACTCTTGGCCTGATTGGTAGATGTAGCTTGCAAATTAGAAGTACTAGTAGATGGATTTCCAGGCATTATGATTGTATTTTAATACTTTCAACTTAATTTATGATAATCTGAAAAAAATATATATATATTAGCAACATATTCCAAAAGTTTTTAAAATTCCATTCCTCACAATAATGTTTGAAATGCATATAAAAAAATATCTTTATGTTTAAATAAAATTTTTACTATAATTAATATTCTCCCAATTGTATTTAAACTTACTCCTTTCATATATAGAATGAAATGAAATTACTATTATAATGGTTATTATAATTATAAAAATGGCAATACTTGCACATGTTGTCATTACTTTTCGCTGAGCAATAGCAATTTGTGCAAAACTTTACTATTAATTTTAGATCAATGTAATTATAGTTAACAAAAAATTAAAATCAAGAAACAAGTTTCAGAAAATACAAAAGTAGAAGATTAAAATCTTATTCAAACAGAAATCTTCATATTAAACATTATGAATCATTGAAGATGTCATGCAAATCCATGATTGAATTTTACAAAAAAAGGTAAAATATCAATATCAAAAGTGTATAACATATGGTCATTTTCCAAAAAAATGTTGCAAAATATGTTATTTTAAACATAATTTATCATAAAATATAACTGAATAATTTATATTTAGAATATTAAATAAATATAACTATTTTTTTCAAATATAAATCATGGAATTTATATAAATATAATATATATATATTCAATTATATTTCCATAATTTTATACATATTTTTGCACTAAAATAAGTGACACATTAATTGAAATTTAATAATAATTATAACATGATTGGACACGAATATACCCAAACAAATTACATGGATGATTTTAATGAAAAGTCATTTATTTATATTTAAGATATACATTTTTAAAAATGAATAATTTGAAGAAACTTCTAATATTATTCTTTTTACAATAAAAGAATTATTGTGATCTGATGACTCATGGTGATTCAACATTTAAAAAATTGCTTAGTATCAGTTAAGAGCTACAATATGATTTTAAATGTTTTCCAAATTATAATATGAATAGAATTTATTAAATAAATTTATATTTGTGAAACTGAAATAATTATAAAATAAATTTCAAGGTCAATAAATAAAGTTCTTTTAATTAAAATAATTTATACTAAAAGTAAGGTCAGTTTATAAACATATTTAAGATAAAATATATATATATTATTTTAACAAATGAATTGACAACACATGTAAACATCTACAACTTTTAAAACTTCCTTTTAAATTTTTTATATGGAATTGTACAGTAGTATTTAAACAACACAAAATGGAAAGTATGGTAATTAGAAAAACAGTAAGTAAATACCAATTTGACTGTAACAGTCAAGTCTTAAATGGTAAATACTCAAGTTGGCTATTTTAAATTTAGACAATCTCCTCTGTTGAAATTCAAGAAGGAAATCTTAACATTTTTATAGAAATTATAATTAGAAATGCAGTTTAAATATAGTTTGTATACGATTAACCTATTAACTTTTTCCATGTTGAGAATGCTTTTTAAGTAATGTTTTAAAATACATATAAAAAAAACTAAAGAAACAATAAAAAATACAATATTCTACGCCATCACAATAGCCGATTTATGAATATGACCATTTTTTTTTCCTAATGTAACAATTAAGTCTCTTGTTAATTTTCTTATTTAAAAGATAATTAAGACAAACATATACTTACAAGTAAAAAAGCCGACGAAAGAGTTATCATTCTACTCAAAATAATATTTAGCATACGCTTATCCATATGTTAATAAAACGAATATTTTTAAAAAAAAGCAATATTTAATAGCGGGAAAAATATTAATAAATAATTCACGTTCTCTTATTAGCATATCCAGCATTAAAACAAAAACAAAAATTAAACATTTTGTTTTAGCTGTATGTTTTCTTTCGGTTATTCTTCGTTCTGACTGTTACATGTAACGGATACATTTTTAATTTTTATATTTATAGTAGGTTTATAAGAAAAACTCAGAATTAAATATTCAGCGTATTTTTTTAATCTCTAATTGAAAAAAATTAGACTATTTCTTTTGTTTTTTTAATTCATAAGAATATATTATGTAGTACTAAAAAAATTTTCAAAGCGCACTCTTGTGTCGATTTTCAGTATTTCATAAAAGTTTCTTTCGGATTTTGTGTAAACAAGACCGGGATTCATCAAAACACCTTTGAGGTCGTTTGTATGGTATTGTAATTTGTTATTCATTTTAAATTTTAACCCATTATTGATCATTATGAAATGGCATGTTTTATTTGTTAATCGAATTCAGTTTGATTTCCATTTTAAAATTGAATATTTTGTTTCCAAAATTCTGGAACACTGTAAATATGTATAAGGCTGTGAATTTAGATGAAAAAAAAATCATTTTAATTTTCACTGTGTTTATAATATCTAGAATTAATAAGAGGTCAAAACTAAAAATTAGCGTTAATCAGAGAACATATAATCACATTAATTTATCGGCAATTACGTTAAGTAATATAAATTATACCTATAATCACAAGTAGATATAAATAGTTTTATGCAAAAAAAAAAAAAAATTTGGCCCTCATTATTACTTTAATATTATATCCGTTATTAATAATTACAATCAAATATTATATTATATAGCAAAAAAATTCAGAAATACACATTAAGTGTTCAGAGTTTTTTTCATTTTTTTACACTGTCCTAAGACTTTAAAGAATTTTACATTTATTTTGTTAAAGCTATGAATTTATTTGTAAAGAATAGAATAAAAACAATTGCTACTAAATAACCTTGTATAAAATATATTTTAATTTAACCTTTGTCTATTCTATGTTTACAACAGATTCCAGGTCACAAAAGTAAAATTGAATCTATTTATAAAACTATAGTGATTCAATTTTTTTTTTTTTAACACAAATGAAATAACGTTTACCAGTTATGTTGGATAAATTCTAAATGTTGAGAATTGTCAATCAGTCTGTACAACTAATTTTGCCATTAATTATTTACATAACAAAATTATAACTATAATATAATTAATACTATAACAACATTATACATTATTTTATTTGATAATAAAAACTATCCCCAAAAAATTGCCGGGTATATCATCATCACGGTGCTACAGGGATTTTTGTTGCCAATTGGTGACCTCCAAGGAAGGCGAGTAACTTGGTGGGGGAGAGGGGGAGGGGCAGGCAAAAACAATCCAATCTTTGATATGGTACCCTCACATGGAAAACAACTTCAACTGTTTTTATATTTGATTTTCTTATATTTTCTTAGAAAAAGATTTTTTATTCTGAAAAATATTTTTAAAGAGCCTCCTTGCTTTAATTTATTTGTATTAGTTTTATATTTTAATTTTCTTTATAACTAAATAAAAAGTAAAATTAAAATAATAGATTAATTAATATATAATGTATGTTAGAAGTAAATATGCATTTTTAATTTGTCCAAAAACCATTATAAAAACTGAAATTTTAAGAAAATTATATTTATTGTTAAAAATAAGTTGTTACAGTTAAATTCATTACTTCTATACACAGAACAATAATTGAATGAAAACCTTTGAAGTAAAGGACAAAATATTTAAAGTAAAGTTTTAAAATATGTTTACTGAAGATCTTTTTCCTTATTCATTTAAAATAAAAGGAATCATTAACATTGGGAGCTTTTCAATGTTAGGAAAAATTATCTAGAGAAATGTTAGGAAAAATTATTTTATTTTCAATAGAATTTGATAATTTTGAAAGGAATTAATTACATTAACTGCTTAAATGAAATTTTCTGTAGAATAATTTGTGTGAATATTATTATAAAATATAAAAAATATTGTACAAGTTTTTAAAGAGTTTTTGCTGTAATAAAAAATATAATTCATTATTTTAAAATTTTTGCAGATTATTGTTCATTAGGGTATAAACTTCCCAAAACAGCATTGAAAACTGAAAAGTGCTTCTGTATATACCATCAATTCTCATATTTTTGGCATATTTAACAGGTAATATTTATCTTCATAAAAGAAATTGTTAGTATGATAAAGTTTACATCAATTAATTCTATTTTATAGAAAATATAATGCACATAGAATAGAATGCATATAGAATTTAAAAATTGAATTTTCAGTCAACTTTATTGTCTTTTTTATTTTACATCATATGAAATAAACTAAATTAAAATCAATTATATAATTCCTTTAAAAATGTATTGTAATAATTTATGTGACAAAATATTATCCTACAAATATATTTAATGTAAATTGAGTTATAAAAGTCAGGGAAATTTAGGTTCTTGTAAACCATCAGAATTATTCTGTAATATGAAGCACTGTTTTAAATCTCTTAGCATACCCATTAATTTAATGATTGAACTTTTCCTGTAGAGATTGCATCTTCAGTGCAATCAATCCTGGCTGCAGTTTTTTTATCTTATCTTTTATACAGCAACTGAAATTTTCAATAGGATTTTAGAGGTTGCTCCATTTGTGGAGACTATTGCAGTTTCTCATTCAAATGCTGAATCTACGGAAGTAAAATTATTTCAGAAAATTGAAAATTTTAATAAGCAAATTGGCTAACTTTCATTTTCCGTTGGTTATTCAACCTTTCTTCACAATTAAAAATATTACAGGAAAAAAAGGAAAGTTCAAAAAGTGAGGATTTCTCAATATGTTGAGTGCCATATGTGTTTCATAAAAAATATGTAGAGAGGATAAATGTGTGCAGCCATGATCATGGCAGGGAAATGCATCCAGCAAAGAATAGAATGCAACTTATGCTTTGCATTAGAAATTACGTTCATGTCACCTGTTCATTCAAGACTGGAAAACAAACATTTCGTCCCTGGTTAGTGGTTAAATGTGTCTCTTATTCCTGCAGACAACTACCAAAAACGAAATTTTTCAAGGCAAATTTTCATTGTAGCAAATTCTTTAAAAATAAATGTTTATATTCTAAAACACTTTCTTTATATTTTCATTTAAGAAAGCAAATTTACATAGACATTTTTAGTTGAAAACTAAAATGTTTATGTACCCATAAACATAATGGACTGGAGTAGATTTGCCTATTATTTGTAATTGGTACCAAACCTTTACCATAAATGCCGTAATGATCTGAAAACAAAATTTTAATCAATTTTCCATATAAAACATGCTAATAGTCATTCAGTGAAAACTATTTTTAGTGGCAATATTTATCATCTTTTGAAAAATTTCCGTCACAAAATTACCTGATCCAAACCAACCTGTAAGACATAACTCTGTTCATCATATAATATCAAAAAGTCTTCCCATAGTAGCAAAACCTGAAAGATTGGCTCCAAATCCTCTAAAAATAACAAAATCTGAATTTCAAAACATAATACATCAGGGGCATTTAAGACCTTCGAGGAAATTATGTATCACCTCTTCACATGTTTCAAAGAAAAGACATTAGAATGGAGACCAGTTGGAGATTTTAGAGCACTTAATGCTCAAACAATAAATATATATATATATATCATAATCAATTTCACTGTTACATTACGTGGTGTAAAAATTTTCAATCGCATTGATTTAAAAGCATACTACCATTTGAAAAATCAAAATGCAATTACTCAAACCATTCTTTTGCATCACCCCATTTCAGGAGCTGTATTAAGTATATGGGTAGATTCATTTTGATGCTGTTATTGGTTCCACTTTGATGCAATGTATGCAGGAAAAATGGGAACTAATTAATTAATATATGCTTTTAAACAAACCCAAACAAGTGCATTCAATTGCACCATTTATATCTAATTTCTCAGTATTACACAACATTAGACTTGTGCAAGTTTCTTAAAATATAATTGCAGACACACTTTTGCGAATAAAAAAGGATTCAATAACAGAAATCTTCATTATTAAATTTTTAAGAATTAGTGGTACAGGAAAATGATCAAAAATTACAAAACTTAATGAAAAACAACTCAAATTAGAACTAAAACTTTAGCAAATTTCTGACCATAATTAGTTTTCGACCATGTCGATATATCAACTGCCATTCCTCATCCTTTTATTCCGAATTTATTTTGTGGATTAATCTTTAGTCATTTTCATAATCTCTCGCATCCTGTGGTTGCAGCTACATCAAGACTAACACCCAATCAAAACTTTTTTTGCCATATTTTCAATGTGTTAGTTAAATCCAGTTCCATTACGTACTCATCATGTCAGCTCCTCATTAAAATCTTTGTTAGTACATTTTTTAAGAGTAGATTGTGTGAAACTGCCCCTCCTCTCCCTCCTTTTGCATCAGCCATAGACTGGTCCTTTTAAGGTAATTAAATGGACAGAGGGAAGTTTGCATATTTAATCACAGGCAGTAATTCATCTAAAATAAAAGATTTTAAAGAACACAAAACTGTTGCAGGTAAGTCGACAAATAAACAATCTTCTATTAAAACTGTCTTGAAATCTGACAGACATGTTCCATTTCCAAAAATATTAGTTTCATATATTGCATACTGATGTGCTTATATATTTTAAATATAGTTTTCATGTCTATTGTTGTTGTATATGTCTGCATTAAAAATGTGATAATTTTAAGGGTTTTATTTATTTGTGCTTTGTATATTTATCTTAAATGCATCTTGTAATATTAGCAGTAGGGATTCTACAATTATGTATAGTTAATTTAAGCCAGTGTTTAATATTTTGCTGTTCCTTTGGTGTGACCCTCAGTCACTGGTTGATATGTCTATGGTGAATACCCATAAGCAATTATTTGCTAAAATCACAACAGATGGCAGTGTGAGGCAGCATAAAAAAAAAAAACCCTTTGAAAATTCAAGAGATAAAAATATGAATCTGTTGCCTTGAGTTTCATAATGTTTGTGTTAAGCAAAGAAATTATATTAAAATAAACTCTTTATTATCGAGAAACTACACATGCTATAGACTATAGACTATAACAAACAAAGTTATAATACTTTATTGTGTTTTTCTTACATGTGTTATTTTTGATTTAATGGAATATAATTAGGTTACAAAGGTTTTGTTACTCGATTTCAAGAGGAAATTTTTTTTATTATTATTACAAGTTTTATTCAAGAATTGCTTCCCCTCATGCAATAAAATGTTTTAAGTGATTCAAATCACAAGAATGAAATGTAATTTCTAAACTTTTATTTAATAAGTATAGCTTTATTTTCATTTCAAATAATTTAAATTATGAAGCAAATTTGTACACAAATTCGACTTTCAATCTAATGGGTTTTTTATAAATTTAATTTTAATGCCTTAAATTCTATTTTATTTGTCATTTGAGCTTTATAAACAAGACAGTATTCTTATTAATGAATTCAGCATACTCATGCTGACTGCCTATTATAAATACTTAGATAATTGCAGAACCTGTGTTTTAATCAACAGTAGTACAGGAATTGAATTTGTAAAAGTCTGGCATAGATGTTTTTCTCATAATTTTCCTCGTGTTTGCATTAAATATTTGAAATTGAATTTATCTTCAAAATGTGTCAACCTGTGATTTTTTGTGATCTAATCATTTTTATATTATGTTATTGAGCCAGATCCTCCTTCCAGAATCATTGTATGCATTATTTAAAATGTTTAATAAACTTGCAATACGTAAAAAAAATTTCTAAAAAAAAAAAGTTGCTTTTAGAAAGAATTTTTGAGCTAATTCAAAAGGGTTTGCACATTTGGATGTTTTAAGGAATTCTTCTTTTATAGCAAGTCTGTATTTGTTTATTATAAATTGATATCTTTTTTAAGTACATTTTGGGCAGTTAAATTTTGCATTACAGATAATTTCTAAATGAAGTGTTATTTATAATAGATAATGAATTTTTTCATGCTTAAATTCTCAAGTTTTTAAAGTTATGCAGATTGTCTATTTTTTATGTGAAATTTTTAGATTATTAGTTTTAATAATATTACTTAAATTGCATAAATGTTAATAAATTATTGTTAAGCTCAAAAATATATGTTCAGGGAGATGAACAAATACTTTTATCCTCATTTTTGCAAATCAAAGATTCACTGTCTTTCATTTTTAGTTTTATTAGATTTGTTTTGATGCATTAAATGCAATATAAATTTTATATATATATAAGGTGCTTTAAATATCTAATGCATTACGTTATTTAGAGTGCAGTTGTAAATTTCATAAAAAGTTTTTATATTTTACTATTATATTTATTATATTTTTTACTTCTTAAATTGTTTGGATTTGTAAAATAGGCAGATATTTTTGTGAATCATTATACTTTTTATTGCATTGCATAGTTTATCTAATTTTTGTCCTTATTCAATGAACTTATTTAATTTAAATATGTTTGAAAAAAAAAGTTTTAGTTTGTATGCAGTGGCCTAATTATAGATTTTTAGCATGTAAATCATTGTTTGAATTAAAACAATGATTTTAATAGTAATATCAATCAATTTTATTTTAATAGTAATAAGAACTAATATTCTGAAGTCACAAGATTGGAAATAAAAATTTTTTTTAATAAGTTTTATTTTTTTTTTTTTTATATTGCATATTATATCAAAATAATTGAATTTTTTTTTCCAGATCTATGCAAAATGGGTATTGTACAAGCAAAGTCTGCCCCAACTCAAATGAGAAACATTGGTCAAGAACAATGGAGGCCCCTGGATGAAGTTACTGCTCATGTGGATAAAGTTCATTTTGATGGTGTTATGAGAACTAAAGATGATATATTACTTAATGCTGTTACTGACCTTCTTCAAGCACAAACTGTTCACGATGTTGTTTTAAAAGCTCATGGTGTACGGCAGCAATTGGAATTATTACAAGCTTTTAAAAGTATAGATATCATTCTTGATACAAGTAAAGGTCCAGATGCTTCCCCAGATGGACTTGAAGTTATTTTTAATATCAAAGAAAAATCTCCAGTTGAAGGCAATATCAGTGTTCTTACTGGAAATAATGAGGGTAGTTTGCTTTTTAGATTATTGGCACCTAACATATTTGGACGAGGGGAATCATTATCTGCAGATTATCAATATGGTAAAAAGACAGTAGGTTTCAATGTTGCCACATCAAAACCTTTTTTAAATTGGGCTAAACCCAGATTAAATCAGTTTGTTTTTGGCCAAACAGCTGATTATATTTGGAGTGGATTTCAAGAGCAAGTTAGAGGAATTGGTGCAGACTTTGCTTTTGAATCTTCTCCCCTGGTACAGCATACCTTGCGATGGGAAGGAGTTTGGAGAAATATCAGGTGTTTGTCTCCTTCTACTCCATTTGAAATAAGGGAAGAGGCAGGCCATAGTGTAAAATCTTCAATTAAGCATATTCTGTGCATGGATCAAAGGGATGATCCTTGTCTTCCAACTCATGGTAGCTACTTTCGTCTCTATCAAGAATATGCTGGCTTAGGTGGCAATGTGGGTTTTTTAAAGCATGAAATTCAATATCAAATTAATAAATGCATTTTAGGAGATTTAGTTCTACAAGCCTCTTTAATGGGGGGTTTAGTTCGTACTATTGGTGAAAATAGTAATGTCAGAATAAATGATAGGTTTTTCCTTGGTGGCCCATTATCTCTGAGAGGTTTTGGTTTCAATGGTGTTGGCCCTCATGCTCAGGATTGTTCTCTTGGTGCTGAAGCGTATTGGGCAGGAGGTTTACACGCATATGCACCATTACCTTTTCGCCCATTACGTCAAACATTAGACAAAGTTTGTAGGACTCATTTCTTTATAAATACAGGTAATATTGGAAATTTTGCATTTACTGATGATTATCATCATAATGCTACAGTACTCTTATCACGATTAAGATGGTCTTGTGGACTTGGTTTAGTATTAAATCTTGCTTCTATCGCTCGCTTTGAATTGAATTATGTTTTTCCTTTATCCAGTGAACCTGGTGATAAATCAAAAGAAGGTCTTCAGTTTGGAATAGGTGTAAACTTTTTATAGAAAACAATAGTTTATAAATTTGAGATTCCTGTAATTTGAATGTTGTTATTGATTAAATTCCTTAGCAATGAAAATGTTATTATTTTTTTAGAGTTTTAACTATGTTGATTTAGATATAATAAATTGTGATAACCATGTCTTCTTTATTAATAATAACAATTAAAACTGTAAGGTAAATTTAATCTACATGTTTCTACTGGAAGATTTAAATTGTTGCAAATGTTATCAAAAAATGTATGAAAATGGGTAAGGAAATTTTTACACACAATAAAGTTTAACAAAATGTCTGTTGAACCAAATTACTATCTCATCTAACCTAGCCATACACCTTTAAACAATTCTCAAAGTTCCACAATACATTTATGATTCTAATTACAATAAACTCAGTGCTGAATGTTTATAATCATCAACCATATAATGTTTATATCACCATTGTCAAAAGAACCCGAATTACATAACAGCAATTCTGCTTTAAGTTCTTCAAAATCAAGTGCTAATTAAAACTTGCTAATTGATTTTTGCTATTCTTAACATTTCTTAAGTCGCCGTAGTAGTCAAATTCATTTCTCAAACATTGGAACCATGCATGTCTCCCAAAGAGAAGGACATTTGTCATCTTATAAATGCTGCTGTTTACATAGTCACTAATGAGCTTGGGAAAAAAAAAAAAAGTACTTTTGAGGAAAGTTACCTGAAGATGCACTTGATAGACAGAGCTTTTATAACGAAAATATGATGTTACAAAGTAATTATCAATTATAATTAATTATACAACAATTAAAAAACTCAACAGAGTATGTGAGGCATTACATATGGAGTTATAAACATTATATTTAAGGAATCAAGATGCTACATAGATTACATAAAAAAATTATTTTAATCGTCTCTTATGATTTATCTCGTCTTTTCTCCTAACACAGCTTTCTTGCCTTCAAGTTGTCGCATTAAAAATGTGGCTTGGAGAACGATTTTTATTAACGGGGTTATAATCGGCGAATTCTACAAATACGAAACTACGTCTCTTGCCAGTTGTCTATAACTTTCTGCTTGCGTTGGTATCATTTGTACCAAAATATTCATGAAGATCATCTTCACCCAAGTCATCTCTCAATCCATTTACATCTATATCCGAGTCTCAGTCAATCTAAATTTTATCAATTTTCACCTGGTATAGTACAGTTTTTATTAACCTATCTAACATCATTTTTGGATTTGCAGCCTGGGCATCCACCTTTTAATAAAATGTTTACAAACTTCGTTGGGCATCCTCATCTTGAGTTTGTCGGACAGAGAACTTTGATAAAAGTCCGCTGATTATTTATTTACTCCAAATAGGTCTTTAAATTAAATGCATGGTATTTCCAAATGAAATGTTTTTTTTTTTTTCCTCTTCATGTGTGTGTTGAAGGAATCGCGTTCTATTATTCTCGGTACTAAGACAAACGTTTCAGTAATAACTCCTGGTCGTATTAGTTGGCTTTCTTTTCTCTAACTATAAGCAGTACTACTACTGTGCCCACAAAGTAAGACCAATTTTTTTTTTTCAGAAACTTTATTTATTCTTTTCCAAATTTATTTCATCGCCGTCAAAAATAATCACCTCCGAATACAATGCATTTATGCCAACTTTTTCAATCCTCAATACATGCCAAAAAGTCATCGGCAAGAATGGCCTTCAAAGCGTGCTGAGATTCACGTTGAATCTCTTCAATTGACCCAAAACGATGTCCCAGGAGTGGTCTTTTGAGGTTAGGGAATAGCCAAGAAGTCGCACGGTGTGAATACGGTGGTTGTGGAATGGATATGGGTTTCATTTTTGGCGAAGAATCAATGCAGTGTGAGCTGGCGCATTCAGTGTTTTCGGTACCAATCGAGATTTAATGCGTTTGAGGCCCAAATGGAATTGACCGATACTTTTGAAATTCCAACATCAGCAGCAAGGTCTCTAATTGTAAATCGACTTTTTGCAAGCACCAAATCTTTAATTTTTGGACGTGAGCTTCGTCGGTTGAGGTTGAGGGTCGGCCAGAGGGCTCTTCAACTTCATCGCATTCTCTGCCTTCTTTGAACTGTTTATACCACTTCTAAACATTTCTTTCAGATATATGAATGCCACCTACAACATTCTATACGTTTCCCGAAACAACATTATGTTCTTTGCTCAATTCAGAGATTACAAAAATCGTCGGAATCAGTTTTAGCGTCTCCCAAAGCCAAGTGTAACTCAAACACTAATGAATATTTTGTCATCAAATTTCACACAGATGTCAAGGACAGTGCCAACAACCTAAAAATGAAAAGAAAAAAAAATTGAAATTCCATAAGCCCCGGAAATTTTTAATTGAGAATTGGTCGTACTTTTTTGGACACAGTAGTATGTCAGATGATAAAAGAGGTAAGAACTCGGTAATCCGTTCTAGGGTCACCAAGCAAAGACTTTTTTTTTTTCTACACACATCACCCCCGTATCTAGGGGCTACGTAGCTGCCTACTAGTTTAAAAGGTGGAAGTAGAACATCGTTGGTCCTCATGGATATCACGAACAACCCACTGATGCCAAGTAAAGACATGTCATTCGCTCTTGGATCAAATCTTTGTAAGATCTGTTGTTGATTGAAAGAATTGTGCTTCTGCAACTGTGTCTTTAGTCACTTATAAATTCAAAGTCGTTTCTCTTTTACGTGTTTCACTTTCTTGCTTGTTATTACAATAATCTCCAACAGTACTTTCACGGTCTCCTCTTCATATGTCTCGACTTTTAAGTTCTATTATTTTCAACCCTTTCATCTCATTTCCTAACTCTTGGAGGTCGCATTTCTGGTCATTTTTGAACACGATTGCTATACTCTAGCCAATTTAAATGTTATAACAACTCAATTTTACTCAAACCCACGCTTTGACCTCTATTATTGTAGATTAATACGGAGATCCTTGGCTGCGGAGATCCTTGGCCTTCATTGTAAAATGTTGAAACATAACGGTGGTCTCATGCCCTTTGAGTTAATAAGAAAAATAGATAATTAAATGCCCTTTTTCTTAAAAAAAAAAAAAAAAAGAATTATTTATTTAATGAAATTATAAAATGAGAAATAACAAACATTTCAAAAGTGTAGATGTTGATGAAATCAGTTGCATGTAATAAAAAAAAAAAACTTAATGAGCAAAGGTCAAATTAGCAGAAAAAGCGAACCTTTTTTTTCATCTAGACAATTGTGGGTAATAAGTCAGTCAGAGCAGGAGAAAATCGTCATAATAAGGAATTAATTAAAAATATTTAGAACTGTGCGAGGGTCTTTTGCTATGTTTGCGGGAAGAAATATCATAATCGTAATTTTGTAGGATATTTAAAACAGGGTTATTGATGTTTCGCATATCATTATAGAATTGAGTAAAAATTTTGTGAACAAATTGTCTTAAACTTGGAATTGAGAGAGCTCGTCTAATATCGTCATTACGAAAGTACCAGGGTGAATTCGTTAACATTCTGAGAGTTTAGTTCACAATCCTTTGAATAATTTCAAAATTTGTACGCGCAACAGAACCCCAAACTGGGCTTGCATAAGCTAATACTGGACGAAGATAAAAAAGAGATATATTAGTATTTTGAGATCAAGAGGTGAAGCTGAATTTCTATTGATTAAAGCAGGGGTCTCCAAACTTTCCAGCCTTATGGTCATACTGTTTACTCTAGTAAGTGCCAAAACGTTTTAATTTTTCTGCCATTATCTATAATTTCTAGACCAGTCGTCGAGTACGCGCTCTGAGCAAGCATATACTTGCTAACTGCAAACTGCAAGTAAAAAATCGCAATTACACAAATCTCTAGTATTTTTTATAAGTGGATACCCCGCGGTTTCATTCGCGTTAATTTAGCTTTTCCGTTCCTGAAGGATTTTCTGGATAAAAATCATATGTTCGATTCAGGATATGTACGTTCCAAACATCGATATACATATATATGCGATACTCTTTACCCCAACATAACTACCGCGGGATGTTCACTAGTTTATAATGTTAGTGGGATTCATTTCAATTACTTGTTAGTTGTTATGTTTAAGTTAAATTTTCCGCGTATTATGCTTGTCTTTAAGCTTTAAGTTATTATCGAGTAATTATCATTCTGTGTTTTTTTATCCAATTTATTAAAGCAACAATAAGCTGGTTGATGACACTGAATTTGGCCCGCGGGCCGTAGTTTGGAGACCCCTGGATTAAAGGATAGAGAATTCTAATTGAGTATTGAATTTATTTCTATGGTTGTAGATATGCTATCAGTAGTTAAGTTTACTATCAAGAATAATTCCCAAGTACTTAGTTACTTTAGACCAGGTGATATAATTATTATATATTTTATATTAGGAGAGTTATAGGATTTTTGCAAGTGAAAAGAACTATTTCAGTCAGGGCCGGCTTTCCTATAGGCTAACTATACTTCACCCTAGGACCTCAAGATCAAAAGGGGCCTACATTCAAATTGTTAGCAAAATTATAATTACACTATTCTAAAACAGTAAACACTGAATCGAAAATAAGGAGAACTTCTACGCATATGACTAATAAACAAAAAAAAAAAAATGTATTGGTTAAGTTCGGCTCATTGGGTCTGTTCGTTTGTATATACTAGATTGCACCACAGTATAATTCATACGTTCACTAATTGCTAAGACAAATATTGACCTTTATGCTACTAAGCTCTAGTTTGTTCTTGCATAAATAAAGTGCAGATTGGAGCAGACCTATTGATATTCCGACGTTCGGTTATATTCGTGTTATTTCGATAATATGAAATGTGTGTTAATGTTATTAGAAAAGATTCTGATTTTAGGATTGCGTATACGATCATTTGATTCTCGCCTTTTGATTTCAATACTTTTAGTGAAGTGTTTATAGACGATTGAAAAAAAAATTTTGTGACGATATTTTCGTTTCGCGGAATTCTAGGTAAATTGTTGTTGTTATGTGTTATGTTTGATTAGTTATTGTTACAAGTACTATATATGGTGCTGGGAATAAATGTCCAAATAAGTGTCCTCGACTTTTTTTTTATTTATTATCCGTGCCACATTTTTTAATAAAGATTAGTACCAATTATAACATGTTTCCTTTAACATATTGATATACAACAGTAATGATGTGTTTTATTATCTCTCATGTAATTTACAAACTTAAAAATGGGAGGGCTATGGGAAAGGGCCTCATCATGAAATAAATAGCCTAGGGCCTCTTTTCATCTAAATCTGGCCCTGGCTTCAGTCTTGTCTACATTTAATTTTATCTTCCAGTTAAGAGTCATTTTCCAAATCAATGATATAATTTCGCAAATTTTCCTGGATAGTGCAAATGTTTCGGCCTTGCGTTAAAATTGCAGTGTCGTCAGCATACAGACTAATTTTTATTTGTTTTTTTGCGGAATATCGTTGATAAAGATATTATAGAGGAAAGGAGCTGGAATAGAGCCCTGGGTCACACCAGCAACGCTTTGACCTCTGAAACTTATTTTAACATTGCCATTAAAATATTAAAAAAAAAAAAAAATGTTAAACATCATATCCTCTATTACACAACAACATTCCAATTCAAGTTACACATAAAAAAAAAAGAACTCTTGACTTGTATGCAGTTATCAATCGTGAATTCTTAATCATGTCCGATTTTTTTCGATAACAGCAGTAAGAAAACTTTTAACAACACATTTATTGATCCTAGTTACTATCTCAATTAACTTAGCAGTACACCAGAACTTTAGCACAAATCTCAAAGTTCCACAACACATTTATGATCCTAATTACAATCTGGAATTACACTAGCCAAATTCAGCGGGAATGTTTATAATCAATTAAATCCTTCTCAAAACAACTTGCTGCATCAGCATGTTTGTGCAACACACAGCAGTTTGACCTCCTCTCTTTAAATTCCGAATACAAACTGAAACTTTTTGCTGTCCTCAACATTTCTTAAGCTTGCCTGGTGGCCGAATCGTAATCTACAATTCATCCTCTTGCACAATGAAATCATATGGTAGGCACTGTATGAAATGTTATACTTTTGGGCAAAAGTGTTGAACTATTAATATTTCAAACATTTCCTAGTCATCCAGTGCAACGCCAAAAGACAAATTGGCGAGGTGTAAATTATTCTGATTAAAGACATTTCTAATGTTATAAAGTAAATGACTTTAGAAACCCGCCTCAGACAACAACATTCCCTATTTGTACTTGTCTTTATTCTGAAATGTAAAATGCATTAATTTAATTTAACATCTTAGCCCAGACTATTGTATAAAAATGAAGAGGAAGATTTAACACCCAAGAAGAAATTATGGTATATCGACATGAAATGGTAATCATGTGGTGAATTTTTAGAGTTTGAATCAGTTTTGCAAGAAAACAAAATTTCTTAACACAAGTTAGTAAATGATGTGAAAAAGACAAAAATTACTTTTCGGAAGGAACAACAAGACTATTATGATGTGTTCTTTGTGGGGAAACAAAATTAACCTAATTTATCCTGCTAAAGAATATTTAATGCTATTCAATTCAAAAAGATACCACAGCGCATACAAAAGCTCCGCCTCTGTTACATCTGTGGCGGTTTATGTAAAGGTTGCGTAGTGTTATTAAAATCCATACGGCAAAAAAAGAAGACGATAATCCATTTTCACATTTACAACATCTTTATTCCATTTCTAACGCCAACTACGTTCTGTTTTCATTCTAAAGGGAAAATTCCCTTTGTATTTCAAGAATACGATCTGCCATTAATGAGAGTTTCTCAATTCCTTCATCACTAATTAGTAAAATATTCCGCACAGAATCAGGCATTTTTTGTAGAAATAACGTTGTTAGCACCTTGTCAGTAATTCCATCAGTAGCCAGGTTTCTCATTTTTTGTAAAAGTTTAAGATCTCCCAAATCAAGGCCTGTCAGCAGTCTCTGAAGACGCTTATTTTCGCTTTCTTTAAAAGTATTCAGCAAACGTGTTTTAGCAGCGGTATATTTTGTTCTATTATCATCACTTATAATGTCCCACAAACTTTCAACAAATTTCGGTTCTAATTGCGAAACTAAGTAGTTGAATTTTGTACCCTGGGCTGTTATTCCACAAATTGAAAACTGTGCTTCAACTTGAAAGAACCATATTTCAGGTTTTTCTGCCCAAAAAGGAGCTATTTTGACACCTACCCGCGCTACTTCATCTGTTTTCGCCGATTCATTAGTTTCAGTCATTTTGTAAATAATTCCCGGTCACCAAGTATGTGGTGGTTTTTGTAAAGATTGCGTAGTGTTATTAAAAATCCATACGGCAAAAAGAAGACGATAATCCATTTTCACATTTACAACATCTTTATTCCATTTCTAACGCCAACTACGTTCTGTTTTCATTCTAGCGGGAAAATTCTCTTTTAACAGTGAAAGTAGAAGTTGTTCAATTCTTACTCCATTTTTCATCAATAGGTGTCGCTACACATCCATCACCACTAGTGTTCGACCAATCGTAATCCAGAAATTATCAAACCCTTTTAACTTTTAATGAAAACACATAACAAAAAATTGTATCGCTATAAATTTTTCTGAAAATTGAACCTGCTAAAAAAAAAAACTTAAACATATACTTGACAACTAAAGTGAGGGAGGCTACATTTGATTCTATTTATGAGAACTGGGGCTTATTCTTTGATAAGATCAAATAATACTATATCTTTGGTTGGGAAGCTAAAGGGAATTTCACAACACCGTCTCCATCCTGAGACGTTTTACAAGATATATAGAACTGAGGAAAACATAATAGAAAGTATTCGAAAAATTCAAGAGGAAAGCTAAACCCCTATACAAGAAAAAAAAATTATGTTGGCATTATAGTCGATTGTAAAAGAAACCTGTATGATATGATTGCTAAAGAGGCTCCTTTTTTTTCCCCGATCTGTTGTGTTCGTTTAATGAATACCAGTGATTCATATGTATGCGGAGAATGTCATCGAAAATTCTTTATGAAAAGTGATATATTGTGAAGTCTGCTGATTTATAATTGCTCCTAAATTCAATCTGAAAATCAAGGCAAAAATAATAATAAATAAATAAGAAGGAATTTTAATGGATAATTTCTTCTTTCTTTGGGAGGTATTGTGCGAGTTATTATTATGTGCGATTTGTTGGCAGTTGATATGAGCATCAAAAAACGATTTTACTGATTTGGTACTTCTGAAGAGATTTTAAAAGGTGATTGCTGGAGAGTACAATTCACTTTATGTCCAAAGTAATATGTCATTCCTGACATTGAAACACTTTCCTGATTTACTACTATTGTGTCCAAATATTTTTAGTCTGTGTGCAAGATCAAGATATTTTATGGGAGAAAAAATGAATGACAATGAAGTAAAATTCAAAATGTCATTCAAACCTTCCTTATTGCAACAAAGATTAACCTATTTATTCAGGATAAATTAATTTATTTTGTTTTCCTTTGTAATGAAAAAAAAAAACAAATAACATGTCCTGTATTTATTATTATTATTTTTTTTTTAACAAAGTAAGGTTTTTTAAATTTTTACTTTTTTTTTGTGAGAAGGACATTCATATACAATTTAAAAATAAAACTCTTTTCTTTGTTAGTCCTAATATATAGTTCATATTTTTTGCTTTTCTGAATAACAAAATCCTTTACTTTATTTTGTAATTTCTCTTCATGTACACCTTCTCAGTAAAATTATTTTAATGATTGTCTTGTAATATTTTTCTGAATAGCATTCATTATATAATGCCTAAATATTTCATATTATGCCGAGGGAAAAATGTATAATAATTCAAACTTTGTCTAAAAATGCCTACTTTTCAAACATTATTGGTAACGTATATACATCATTATTGAATCCTCCAGCGTACGGAACCTCCCCTTTTACTTTTGTACTGATATATCAATAGCATTATGTTCTTGTAGATAAATATTATTTAATCTTAAAAATATTTATATTAATAAAGAAAACATGCATTAATGTATGAGAGCTGATCATTGAAAAGAAAGCCTCACAATAGAAACATAGATAATTGAGTTTATTCGAATTCGTGCACAATACATTGTTTGATCATATTCAATTAAAACTTTTTATTGTATGCATAACACAATATGCGTAGTAATATTTAATCACGTTAATAAATGCCGTCTCAAATCTCATAAGCCGCCGCTAAAACATCGAAGCCTCTCAACTTCTGACTTCCATTCGAATTCAACTACTTCATAAATTTGCTGGAAAAAATGATGTTATCACCACTACTCTTACACTTACGGAGCCTCCAACCAACACCTCATCCACTCCTCCTGCAAAAAAGGGGGATAGAACAAAGAGAAGTACCTCCCAGATCACACACACGCTCAAATTTACTTTAACTTGATGAAGGCGAAATTGAAATCGTCCCAACTGAAAGGAAAAATTCAAATCCCATCCAAATGGGAAAAGATTTACGTTTCCATCTAAACGTGTCCAGATTAAGCCTCATGATGATACCACTGTCCCACCACAAAATTACATTCAACTCAATAACTCCTTCTCCCCATTAAGAAAACTGAAGAAAGCTGGCCCACCGGGGAAAAACCGGGTGTGTAACATTTCTTCATTCTCACTGACCAAGACATTCAAGTCTTTAAACAAAACTAATTAGCTTAAAATCATCATTATCAATTTTAAATTTCCATAAATTAATGATTAATACCTGTTCTCGTCAATAGCACTCACACATGTTCTCTTTTACAAGCGGACTGTATCACACTTACGCACTTATAAAATAAAACCAAAGGTTTAAAACTTAACAATCACTTTATTTACACGACACAGGCACAGCCACTCGCAGCCGTGATGTTCTCTCTTGCCACTCTGGCGTTACACTGATCAGACTCGCACTTATGCGCTCGCAGGCGCATGTGTACACACACATTTTTTTCGCCGCTAGGGGTATCCTTCCGCGTTAGGCGCGAACATACCGCCGGCGTTGACATGTTCACATTCAACTCTTTAAGAATTCAAATAATCACAAAATTCTCAAATTATTCACTTATACACTGATCACACAAAAATACACAATAAAAAATACATTTTCCTAAAAATATTCACACAATAAGCAGATCACAAAAGATACACAATATAAAAATTAATTTTCCTCATTAACACTAGGCAAAGGTACGATATTAACTACTGGCCTTTTATATGTGCCATTTTTATCTTTTAAAGTAACCACTCTTGTTACTTTATCTTCACCTGGATGAATTTTGATAATTCTGGCCAAATTCATTTTAAAGGACAATAATTATCAGGATTTTTAATTAACACCAAATCACCTTCTTTTTATATCTGCTTTACCCTTAGACCATTTAGGTCTATTCAACAGCTTATTTAAATACTCCGATGACCACTTTTTCCAAAGATGTTGAGTCATTTTTTGAACCAATTGCCAACGACTCAATCGATTCGTTGGAGTTTCATTAAAATTGTTCAGGCAATGTAACTAAAGATGAACCAATTAAAAATGTGCAGGAGTTAATGCTTCCACATCATTTGGATCACTTGAAAGTGGACAAAGGGTCTAGAATTAAGAACTGCCTCAATTTGAACAATAAGAGTTAAAAACTCTTCATAGCTTAAAATTGTTTTCCCTACAATGCGTTTCAAATGGTATTTAAGAGATTTGACACTAGATTCCCATAGTCCTCCAAAGTGTGGAGTAGTAGGGGGATTAAAGAATACAATTTCAAAATGTAAGCATTTTGTAGAGAAACATACATATATACACACAAATATCTTTTTACCTGTTTACTTCGTCCAGTGAAATTTTTGATTTCAAATGGACCACAAAAGTCCACACCTACCCGATTAAAGACACGAGTAGGAGTCACTCTGGCAGCTGGTAGTTGTCCCATAATTTGATTGGAAACTTTTGAATTTATTTTTTACAAATTATGCAATTAAAAATTATCTTTCGAACAGTATTTCTACCTCTTACAATCCAAAATCTATTTCTTATCAAAGATAGGGTTGTTTCAGCACCTGCATGAAAATATAAAGTATGATAATGATTAATAACAATAAAAGTAAAATTATGTTTAGCAGGAATAATTAGTGGACATTTTTGATTATAGAGTAAGTTAGAGTTCTTGAGTCGTCCACCCACTCTTAATAATCCATCATCATCTAGAAATGGACTCAAATTTAACAATTCACTATTGTTCGGGATAGAAGTGCCCTTCTCCAAGCTTTGAAGTTCTTTTATAAAAGTAGTCCTCTGAATGTTTTTAACAATACATACCAATGATTGTGAAAGTTCTCTAGTTGTCAAAGTACCAGAAGTTCGATTTAATGGATTTCTTTTATTGTTGATAAATCTTTTGCACCAGGCGACGATTCTCTTGAGTTTTGTAAATGAAGAACAGTTATGAATAATATCTAAAGGCTCCACAATATGTCACAGCACACACTTGATTTGCTGCTGACAGCTTCAGCTCACTCGAAATCATATCCTCGTCCTTTGATGCAAGATCTCCATCCACAAGCCGCACCGGACCTACAGGATACTCGTTGTTCACTAAAAATGGTGGTCCACTACATCATAACTCATTCTCTTGGAGTTTATCTGCATGTAGACCACGGAAATGATGTCGGCACTGTTCATTTCAGAAGGCACAAAATTCCAGTCTTTGACATTTGTAAATTGCTGTATTTTTGATACGCGATTAGACACAAATGTTTTTAAGTAACACGGTTCTTTCATTAACCAGGCCAGGATAATTTTCGAATCTGTCCAAAACACGGTTCGAGACACCAATCTTTAGAGATGTTTTCACTTTGTGCACTAATTTGGATAGCAGCACGGCAGCACAGAGCTCCAATCGAGGAATTGAAATAGTTTTGATCGGGGCAACTCGAGATTTGCTGGCAATTAGTTTCACAAACACTTTCCCAGAAGCATTGCAAGATTTTAAATAAACTACTGCTCCATAGGCGACTTCACTAGGATCTGAGAAGCCATGAAGTTCGATGCATATCGGTTCACTGATACATATGCATCTTGGAATTTTAATGTTGTTGATAGTTGTTAAAGCTATAAGAAATTCCTGCCATTCCTCAAGTTCTTTTTTTTAGGCAAATTATCATTCCAGTCCAGTTTGATTAGCCACAGTTTTTGCAAGAAAATTTTTGCCTTTGTCACAATTGGGCCAAGTAAACCCAAAGGATCAAAAATCTTTGCTACGGTTGATAACACTGCACGCTTTGTAAATGAATTACCAAAGTCTACTTTCACTTTGAAGGAAAAACAATCTTTGTTAGGTTGCCATATTATTCCTAATGTTTTTATTTCCTCTGGAGAAAAGGAGTAATCAGCCTCGTCACTCTCCGTCAGAAAATTTCCACTGCTGCACCACTGATGTAACCGCATTCCACCTCTGTTCAAATTTCTGTTAACTCTTTAGTAAGTCTGAGAGCTTCCGTTACAGTATTTGCGCCGGAAAGGACATCGTCCATATAAAAGTCCTCTGCCAATATAGGTGCCGATACCGGAAAGTTATCTTTCTCATCTATTGCTAATTGCTTAAGTGTGCGCATAGCTAAAAAAGGAGCACTAACTGTTCCGTATGTGACAGTTGCGAGTTCGTATTCTTTAACTGGCTCATTAATTCCGTCTTTCCACAAAATACGCTGCAATTTTCTTTGACTGGGGCAAATGTTTATGGTTCTATACATTTTTTAATATCGGCCGAAAACGAATAAATGTGCTTACGAAATCTAACCATAATTGTAAAAAGGTCGTCTTGTATTACCCCTCCGTTATAATTGACATACAATCATATAATTGACATACATCCGTTATAATAATCTGTTATAATTGTTCTTTACATTATATATATATATATTGTAAAGAATTAAGTGAATTTCCTTCTGTTGTAAGGGAAGACGCGTTAAACACGACACGAAGTTTTGTTTTTAATTTGTCGGGACGGTATACACCTAAGTGAGGTATATAATAAGTACCTTCAGTTTCTTCACTTTCTTTAATTTGATTCATGTGACCCATTTCTTCATATTCACTTAAAAATCTTTATATAACAATAAATAGTCAGGATCTTTCACTAATCGCCTCCATAAGGAATCTAACCTTTTTAGCGCAATATCTCTAGATTTTCCCAAACACTTAGGATCTTTTAAGGGGCATTTTAACTACATATTTTCCTTCTACATCTCTATAAAAATTATTTTTGTAATGCTCTTCACATATCCGAGTTTCATTATTAGGAGGAATGTCCATCTCTATGTTTTCTATTTCCCAGAAAGATTTAACAGTTTTATCTAACTGCTCATAATTATCTCTAATTAATCCACAATGAATATTCTCATTTAAATCACAAGGAACACTCCCGGAACAACATATCCGAAACACGAATTTTGTAAAAACTAAGCCAGATTTAGGGGGATATATTTGTCCTGATCTCAAAAGGCTATAAAAACCTCTGCGCCTAATAAAATATCAATTCTGCCTGGAATGTTAAATTGAGGATCCGCTAACTCAATATTACTTAAATCATACATATTAACTTTTAATA
This sequence comes from Caerostris extrusa, assembly GCA_021605095.1. Classification (NCBI taxonomy): domain Eukaryota; kingdom Metazoa; phylum Arthropoda; class Arachnida; order Araneae; family Araneidae; genus Caerostris; species Caerostris extrusa. Next base: position 42,455 of record BPLR01009832.1, on the reverse strand, counting down.
TTTTACTAGGAGTTACATTAGTAATTCGAGGAACAATTAAAAATTTCAACTCTTTTCGTAGCTATTTGATTTATTTTTTAATTTAACAGTAACTTGATTTTTTAATATTTAAAGACGCGCCATTTAATCCCGATACTACTAGATTAGTTTTTTCTTTCTTTAAATTAAGTCTATCAGCACATTCTCTAGTTATAAAACAGGCCATTGAACCTTTATCTAAGAGCGCTCTTACTTCTAATGTCTTTCCTGAATTATTATCGAAATAACATTTAGCTGTGCTCAATAGAACTGTTTTGGATCCACTTGGCATAAAGCTCGTAGCTGCAAATAATTTATTACTATTTGGAGAAGTGCTTTCACCGGCTGGTAAAAACTCTTGAGCTGTGGGGGAAAACGGGGTATTGGAACCGATTTCATTACGTTCTTTCTGATACAACTCATCACGATTCTCTGCGCTTTTGCGCGGGTAGTGTAAACTTTTATGGTGTTTACGTTTACAAAAACGAGATACTTTCGATTTGCAATTAGACACTGAACAATTAATTTGTAAACAATTAAAACACATATGGTTTTGTTTTACAAGCTCAACTCTCTCATTCACTGACATTTTTGAATAATTAGGACAATTAGAAATATGGTGATTTTTAGCACATAACAAACAATTTGACTCTTTAATGTCCGAAACAAACACTTTTGACACAATTTTAGAATTTTTAAATTTAGTTTTACTTTTTTGTAAGTTACTTGTGCCTTCATAAATTGACTTTCCACGAGATGCAACATAAATATCGCATTCTTCAGCTAATTTTACTGGGGGAACCAACTATTTGCTTGTCGTATACCTATGTGAGATGCAATTTCTCTATCTAACGTTTGAAATAACTTATCGGAAACTATTAATTGCTTTAATGTTTCATAATCCGACACTTTTCTTAATTTTAAATAATATTCAAAATTAGTAGTTAAGCGCGACGCAAACTGCACATACGATTCATTTAAGCGCTCAGCTTTTCTAAAGTTATCTAAGCATGCTTGTGGTGAAGGCTCATACTCTCGCAACACAACTGACTTAATTGTCTCAAAGTTTTTTATATCTTCATCACTTAAATAAGTTATTATATTAGAAGCTTTTTCTCCTAATAAATTTAACAGAATCTCAGCTTTATATATCTCAGGTACTTCTTTAATATTAAATGCGCGCTCTAAAGAATTAAAGGAAAAACTCCACCCTTCCGGTCGAGTGGGGATTCTGACAGTTAAAGTTCTAACACTTTTTATTACTTGATCAATAGTATCTGGTTTGGCTTCACCTTCACACACTTCTGATTTACTTTCATTTTTAATTTTTGCGAGTTCTAATTCATTTTCAACTCGTTCTAATTTTTATTTTTTCCAGATCTATTTGCCGTTGCTCCTCATTTTTACGATTGTCAATAATCGTGTTGGCAATGTCTTTAACCATGTCTGGTCTATTTTTAAACACATCACTTTGTTCAATTGCATCATATAAATCTGAAATTGTTAATTTTTCAGATACTATCAAATTTATTTCTGCGGCAATGAGCCGCAAATCTTCTTTTTTGGCACCTTTAAACATGTTTGCACAAAATATTAAATAAATGGATTTCCACTTACTTTTTACAAAGCTTTTCACTTGACACAACACTATCCACAGGTTTGAGCCACTCTCCGGCTCATAAGGATCAAAAATGTTCTCGTCAATAGCACTAACAGCACTCACACATGTTCTTTTTACAAGCGGACTGTATCCCACTCACGCACTTATACAATAAAAAAACCAAAGGTTTAAAACTTAACAATCACTTTATTTACACGACACAGGCACAGCCACTCGCCGCCGTGATGTTCTCTCTTGCCACTCTGGCTTTACACTGATCAGACTCGCACTTATGCGCTCGCAGGCGCATGTGTACACACACACTTTTTTGCCGCTAGGGTATCCTTCCGCGTTAGGCGCGAACAATACCGAAGAAGACAATCCTGCCCTCATGTCATCAAGAATTTTTGATTAATTAAGGAACAGAAATGAAGATAATTAATCTCTGAAGCATGTATAATCACTGTTGTCTTCGCTTGGACGACCTAGATCCACTATCTCTTGATCTGCCCTGGACTTTACTAAAATAAAGAGTATTAATTATAGATTAATGCACCATAGTGTTCTACATGATTTTTCATCATGATCTTTTGTTGATACTGAAGTTGGGAGTGCATCTCGAAAGCTTTTTAATAGTAAGGGTCTGTTTACTCCTTGTTTGTTCATTAATTTTGATATGAGTGACATGAGGAAACTGTTTGGATTGGCTATCAAGGTTTCTTGGATGGTTTCTGAAAAATATTTTTATTTGCAGTGATATCTGTGAAGGAGAGATATTGAGAATATTTACTTGAAGAGGTTGGATGCAACTTCTAGGTATTCATATTGAGATATTTTCTTTTTGAGAGTTCTTTGAGATTAATCTTAGGTTTTGGAGATATTGATGATTGGAGGAAATTCTTAAGTAACAGAATCGAAAATTATTTTGTGAAGGGTTTTCTTGGAAACATTATCCCTCCTTGCCAGGAAGTTCGTGTTTTCCGACTAATTTTACGTAGATTCTAAAAGAATCTGTTTGTCGAGTCAGTACTTCACTGTATTTGTTAGTGATGTGATTTTCTAACTAGAAGTCTCAGTGGGTTTTCAGAAAAAAGTCTTAACATCTTCGACATCAGGAAATAAGATTTCTTTTCCCTATATTTCAAAACAAAAAAAAAAAAAAAAAAGATACGAGCTCCCAAGAGTTCTTCCATTTTGTAGATTTTCTCTGTGAAAGAATTAGCCAGTTTTATGAGGAAGAGAGTCAGTTGTTTTTATTTCTAGATATTTAGTGCGACGATAAAGTCATTTTTGTCTGGTGTTCTTTGGGGATTTGTAAAGTTACGAGTTTCATAAATTTTCATGGAATTTTAGAGGATTTGCTGATGGATTTTGACGGAGAGGAGAATCTTTTCTTCATTGATAGATCTGAAGAGGAGTTGTCTCGTTTCCTATTGATGATTGTAGGGATTACTTTGCGAATTAGGAGTTCTTGTAGTTTTACTGTTTTTGGTAAGTCAAAGATTTTCATATTTAAGCACTTCAGTTAGGTGCCAAAACTTTCAGGTATAGTTTTTTTCTTGTGTTTATTTTTATTTTAATGAATTAAACTAATTAATTAGCAAATAATAATTATTAATTATTATTTTAAATTATTTTTTAAATAATTAAAATTTTTTTAAAGTACTTAATCAATGACATAAACTTCTGTTACACTGATTCATAAATGAAATCTTCGTAAACAAATTTATTAATATATTACTTAATTATAATTAATATATTAATAAATTTGTAATTATTAATTAATATAATTAATTAATTTTAATAATTAAAATATTATAATCAATTTGTTAATTAATTATATTATTTTTTTCTTTGTTAATATTATCCAAAATATAAATACTCTTTATTTATACTGGAAAGATAAAATAATTAAAAATATTTTTTCCAAATTCATTTTGGTGCTGCCGGAACTTTTTGATTTAGGCCACTCACTCACAAATACCAGTTCCCCTGAAAATGCTCTCAAAGAAAAATAATTCTGTTTTCCATATAAAATTATTTTTTAATACTGATATTTTTACTGTCCCAATAGAACTTCAATGAGAGTAATGATTTTATGAACGAGGACTATAATCATTTAGAGAACTCAGAAATAAAAATTGTCAATAATTTTATTCTGACTTCCTCTAAGTGATTAGAGAACTTTATTAATTATGTTAATTATCTTTATTAACATGTTGGATTATCCTTAAAAGTAAATTATAGAAGATATATTCAAATATATAACAAAAAGCATATTTAATTTAAAAAGATAAATTCTTTTCTTTCGTTTCCTGTTGTTTTAAATCTATTTTTGCTGAACGAAGTATTTCCTTTTAATATGCTATTTTATTTCGATAATATGTTGCCATTTTGAATTCGTATATTATTTCCGTTCCCGCCTTTCTTGCTTCTAATCGCGTGCTATGTGCGGGTGATCTATCTGTGATTCATCTGCAACGAAATTTTCAAAATTTGAAGTGACATAATCACGTTTATTGAAATTGAATTTTATAAATTTGAAGAGACCATCATCTACTTAATCAGTAAGTGAGTAATTATTCAATATTGTTTGCTGTTATAATAACAAAACGTAATGAAAAAATTTATTCACGCGCATTAGTTATGATCTTGTATAAAAAGCATTTGCGTCAAATCAATGTTGCGGATAATTTGAAGATACAGAATTCTTTTTATGCATAGTAATAAAAGTTATATTTTCTAAAACGTTGCATGTTATAAACTTAAATATAGATCAATCATTCCTTATATATACAGGGGCCTCGCAAAAGTGTTTGCTTGAACTTTGCAATGTATACAATTTGATAAATTAAGAAGCTATTAAGTAAAATTTTGTAAATTTATTGCTTTGAAATAATTTAGCTTAAACAAATTTTTCTTTTTATTTGTATTTTGTTTTTACTTATTTCGAATAAATTTGTTTTGAACACAATAATACACAATGAAATAAAGCATGCTGTATTCATAAGTTTTCAGATAAAAACAGTTAAGTTGGATTTAAAAAAATTGAGTTGCTTATTAAACAATTTTTAGCTCTTTATTGAATAATATATTTTTAAATCTGATGACTTGGAAGTGGTTTTAATTATTATTTACAACTGTAATACAACAACAATCAAACATTCAAGTGTTTTTCTGCATTTAGTGTGCTTAAGATAGTAATATTAATAGAAATTCTGAGTCTCTCTGTAAATAGAATTTTTGATTGATTATTTTAAATTTTTAAGAATGGTGTCAATATATGTTTACCTATTTATGGAGAGATCAATAAATTTGAACTAACTCTTTTATATGGTATACATTCTATGTTTAAAGAATGTAAAAGTTCTCTGTTTAAAATTCTTTCCATTTGTTTCATTAGCAATAAAAAAGCATTTTGTCTTTTTTTTTATGGTGGTTGAAATTTGTTTCTTTATGCTGAAGAATAATTTCTTTGCCACTTGCATGATACCTTGTTGATCAAATTACTTAACTGCTTTTGAATTTACTTTTATTCCATAACTTCCTGGAGATTTTGCTCTATTTTTTGTAACTGACAATCTTGTAGAATCAAAAAATTGCAAATATAAAACAATTTTATCGTCCTGATTTACTGATTATGCTTTTTGAAATGTTTTATAATTAAAAAAATATTTGAATTTCTTAAACTAATTGTTTCATTTATTTTTAGTATGATGCAAATAATTAATTTGCAAATTTTGAACAGTGTATGTTTATTTGATCTATGTCAAATCATATAAATATTCTATTATTAATTAAAATAACTCTAAAGTAACCCTTAAGTAAGCTATATTTAAGAATTTTGTCTTAATTGTGACCGACAATTAATGTATAGGAAACACGTCTAATGAGAATCTTATCTTGTATATCTTAAAAATATACTTTTGATTTTTTAAAATTTGAAACAAATATTTAATAATTCACTGTATTAAGTGTAATTTGATGTTATTTTCATTTTGACGTTTTTCTTGGGATGATAATAAATGCAAATACTTTTTTTGTAAGGTATACTTTGTACTGTATACCAAAATTAAAATACAACAGGTTTGTTTTTTCGAAAGGAAGGGAATCTATTATATACTTGTTAGAATATGAAAATAATTTTCGACAGTGTCATACAAATATTTGTTATAAAATGTTGATAATGCTTTTCAATGTGATTTTAGACTTTTTTTAATTACTCAATGCTAATTGCATATTCTAAATTATTTTTATTTTTCAACTATTTATTCATTGAAGCTATATTTTACTTTTAATTATATTTTATTATTTGAAGTTCATCAGATCAGTTTTATTTTTCTTTATCTTCTTATTATAATAAATTATATCTTATGCAAGTGGAATAACTATGCATTATTTCCTTTCAGATTAACTTTGAAAAATATATGTAATAAGCCCTGTTAAATTAAATTTAAAAGGTTATTTACTGCAGTTTAACCAATTTGTGTTCTGAATTATGATGATAGTCCTTGTAGTTTTTAATGTAAAAGTTTGATTTACTTCGTTATGGGCCTTCTAAACTTTCATTGCATTTCAAAATAATGTAATCATTTATGAAATTGTTTAAAAAACTATTATCTTAAAATTGTCATTAGAAAAAAAAATTAAAATATTAAATTCATATCTGATTTTTATTCTTTTAAATCATTTTATAGATAATGCAGGACTCAGGAGATGGAGTACCTACATTTAAGGTATGAGATCTTTTATTAAAAAATTTTTTTTTATATTTGTTTTGCTATTAATATAAAATTTTAAGTTTATTTCCATATTATTTAAAGAGAAAATGCGATGTCACACCATAAGCCATAACTATGCAAGAATCTGCCAATAATTTCTTCAGATTTGGATAAATGATGTCTGCAGCAATATCATTGTTCATTAATGTATAAAAATTAAGAAATTTATCATATAAAATATTAAAAGTTCTCTGATAGTTCAACTATAATATTAGCAAGATGTTATTTTATATTCTTAATAACAAGAAACTTGATTTAAATTAAAAATATTTAGTGAGGTATGAAACATCAAAAGAGGAACAATTCCTTAAAAACTTATTTATTTAATTGTGCATTGCCTTTTACCATCAATGCTTCAACAGTTTTAAATTATTATTATACAAAATTTTAATATAACTTATCATTTAATTATTTCATGTATAGAACAGCAAAAACGAATTGAAAACTTTTCCATGTTTTATTTAAAGATAATTTCGACAACTTCTATATACACCATATTCAAAGAATTTTAAATTTATTTATAGTTTTTTTGTTTATAATATTTGAATATAAATATTTAATTTTAACCAAAAAACATTTCAAATTTTAAGAATTTTAGTACTTGTTTTTATTTTATGTTTTAATAATTCATTTATACCTTGTAACTTTAGTTAAGCATTTTTTTTCATTATTTCTTATCTATATTTCACACACATTCTATTTTTTTATCATAAAAGTTTTTATTCGTTATATTAATTTGTATAATCTCGTATGTTTTTATTTGTCTCTTTTTATTTTATAAGTAATGTAAAAAAAAAAAAATTTTTTTTTTTTTCCTTTTAAGTGTGTTCTTGTTGGAGATGGTGGTACTGGAAAGACTACATTTGTGAAACGTCATCTTACTGGAGAATTTGAGAAGAAATATGTTGGTAAGGAATTTTATTTTTAAGTTCATTTTTAAAGAATAATTTATTAAGCATTTTTTTTTAGTGTTATACAAAAAATAGTCCCTTAATTTTTTTTTTTTTCACAGATAACTTAAAAGAAATTTAATTGGTGAAAACAATTTATGCAAATGCTTTCATGAATTTAATTTTTTTTAAAGATTTTAGTGAATGTAAATACATAATTACTTATATAAATTTATGAATATGTCATAAATATTTGCATTTATATCTATATATATATATTTCTGATTTATATTTTTTAATTTTCATAAATTTAGCTACTCTTGGAGTAGAAGTTCATCCTTTGGTATTCCATACAAACCGTGGAGCCATTAGATTTAATGTATGGGATACTGCTGGTCAAGAGAAATTTGGTGGATTGAGAGATGGTTATTACATTCAAGGTGAATTATATTTTTCTGCAAATTAAATTTTGTGTTTTGTTTTTTTTTAAATTTTCTATTTAGTAAAGTTAAACATTGGCTTGTATGGAATTAATCAATATATATTTCTTTTACCAAAATTCATATTTTATGAAATTAAAAGAATTATATATTTTTGAACCTGTCATGTATAAACTTTTTAGTTTTATAAATAGCTACTGATAGAAGTTTAAATGCAATTGTTGATCAACTAAATTACTGTCTTGATGTTTTTGTTGAATTTTTGTATGAAATAAGAAGAAATAAAACTCTTCTGTTAGTAATAATTAAATTTTGTTATGTTGATGAAAGAAAGCAGGTACAATCCTTTTAATTATTAAAAATATTTTTTAAAGTTATTTTATGTATTTCATAAAATATTAAGTGGCAATTTTTGAAAGATATATCCTAAGACATTTCTAATAATTTTTTAAATGATATTTTAACTGACATATTTTATATAAACTTAGGTCAGTGTGCCATAATAATGTTTGATGTCACTTCTCGAGTCACTTACAAAAATGTCCCTAACTGGCATAGAGATTTAGTCAGAGTATGTGAAAATATTCCCATTGTGCTGTGTGGGAATAAAGTAGATGTGAAAGACAGAAAAGTGAAGGCCAAGTCTATTGTATTTCACAGGAAAAAGAACTTGCAAGTAAAGTGATTTAATTATTGGAATTTTGCATGGAATATTTTTCATTGAATTAAAATTTGTATAAAAATATTTGCATGTTTATATTTTCTGTTATATATTACATTTTTAAAGAGTTTTATTTGTAAATATTTTCTATAAAATTTAAAAATTTATATTTTGTTCTTTCTAAAGTCTCGCCTGCGAAGTACTGTTTAATAAGTTTGCTATCATTATTTGTTATTGTTTAAAAAAAAAAAAAATGTTATGTGTGTGTTTGTAAGTATGTGTTATAAAAAATGTCATTCCAATGCCTATATGGAATTTATATACAAATAAATCTCCATGAAGTGATAACTTTCATGAAAATAAATAATAGCAGTAAAAATAATACCCAAAATTGATAGTTAACAGAATTTTAGCTGTGAGTCTTAAATGTTTTTGTTAAGAAAAAAAAAATCTCATTTAATTTATACAGAATCTTATCAGGATTTGTAATTAAAATTCAATTTATTTTTAAGTTGTTGTAATATGAAAATGTTAAATACAGTAAGCTCTCTTTAATTCTATATTTGATAGTTCTAGAATCTGACACTGATCAAATCTTTTGTCATATTTTTTTTCGTATAGATTCTGGCATTTGTTAATCTAGATTGCCAATGGTGATATAATGCTACTCGCATTTTCATTTAAATATAGGCACATTAAAAATACTACTTGATTAACTAAATGTATAAATATACATGTTTAATGTGTGTGTATATATATTAAATACATTGCATATATGCTTTTTTTTTTGCTGTTTTAATTTTTATCTAAAATGTTCTTTAATTGCCCCTTTTAAAATTAAATTAATTCTTGATGATTCATCCTGAATGTGCAGCATTAAAAATTATTTTCAGTATTAATTCTTATTTAAAATAGAGCTATTAATCTGTTTTATTAATTAGTTTATTTATAAAATACTTAAGCAGAAATAATTTTTGTGTTTTCGAAAATAAAGGATTTTCACATGTAGTTTTATATGCTTTTTGTTTTTCGTAAACAATTTTTTACCCTCTGCTTGTCTGAAAATTTCAGTTTTGGTTTGCATATTCATTTGATTCTTAATGGACAATAAGTGTTCCTAAAATATAATTATTTACCATACCATTTGTATTGAATATTTGAAATCTTTTTATTTGATTATTTTATTGAATACATTATTTCTCTTGTTATTATAGTATTATGACATCAGTGCAAAGAGCAACTATAACTTTGAAAAACCCTTTTTGTGGTTGGCTAGAAAACTAATTGGAGATCCCAATCTAGAATTTGTTGCCATGCCTGCTTTGGCACCTCCTGAAGTCCAAATGGATCCAGAATGGCAGGCTAAATTAGAAAATGATATGAAGGTAAGTAAAATAAATTAATGGTTGCTTAAATGTATTTGAGAATAAAGGACTCAGCCAAAAAATTCAACAGTTAGCTCACAATGAAATTGAGATTCATTTCTGATTCAAGTTTAATTTTGGGGAAAGAAAACATATAGACAGCATTGTACTCATTTTTAAAAATGAATCATTCAAAATGTTATAATTATTAAATAAAATCATTAAACACAGTTGTATTAGTTTATTATTAATCTGGACAAATTTCTATTCTGCAATATTATATAATAAAATTTGGAAATTTTATTCTTCACACTGGAGGAAGAATTAAACTTTTAAATCTCAAAATAGTTTATAAGACATTCTATAAAATTATTGAAGCATATTCTGACCACGCATTACACAGAACGGTAAACATTCAGTTTATTTGTTGGAGATTCTAGTGAGACAAATGTTATATGAAGCTGCTTTGAAAGGAAAAAAGTTTAATACTTAGTGTGTGATTTTTTTCATTTAGTTTTTCTTATAATTCTTTTTAATTTTCATTCCTTTTAATTTACTTTAAAAAAATTCTTTTATAGAAATTTAAATTGCACCATAATTGCCATTTTAATCGCTAAATGACATTGTCCTATGATCTGTTCATTTTAAAAGGTCACTCAGCATGGTCTCTTGCAAATTTTTCTCACATTTGTTGATTGTACTATAACTCCAATATTTGATTGTGAAAAAAATTAAGCTAGAGTAGATCAAGGGACATTTTTGCTTGCAATAGCTTATTTTTAGCAATGGATTGTAAATAAATATTGTCTCTAATACCTTTAAAGAGTGTTTACAATTGTATAATTAATATAATTACACTTATTTATAAAAGAATCACATAAATGTATTTCAAATATATTTTTATTAAATTAAATGATATACTGTGCTGCTTTAAAGAAAATTGCATGTTGTAAATGGAATAGTGTTACATGTATTGTACATTGACAATTATAGTTTTTTTTTTTTTTAATTTAAAGTTTCAATCATACTTTAAAAAAATCTTTTAAGGTATCTAAGAATTTTAAGTAAAAGATTAAATCTATGATATTGAAAATATACCTACAATCTCAAGAGGAATAAGATTATGGAAATGCTAATAAGTTTATTTAAGTTAATAATTGGGGTTTTTTTGCATTACAATTACCTTTTGTTTAATCTGAGGCCATTCATTATAAGGGGGATGTTAAAAATAAAGTACTCTAATTTAAAAATTTAAAGGATTAAAATATGTATGTATATAATGCAAATGCAAACAGTATTATGTTGCTCTCTGACTGTCAAGATTAATTAACTCCCAAATCCATAGGAAAAGCAAAGGCTAGATCTGTGCCATAGTTTTTATTAAAGTTTTATCTTATAAAATTATCATATATTTATTTTAGTTCTTATATATAATGTTCTAATATGTTCTTATTACAATTTCAATAGGAGGCACAGAACACTTCTCTCCCAGATGAAGATGATGATGATCTCTGAATTGCAGCTGCTTCTCCTGTTTTGTATTTAAATAACATTCTCACTATATTTGCACTCTCAAAAGAAAAAAAAAAAAAAAATACATTTGTTAGCTCCTCTAGGAGATTAATTTTTGTACAGCATGTTAGTTGTTTTTATCCATTTTTGAAAAGAAAAAAACTGCCTTGAGTCTCAACAGAGGTTGAATGCATGGCAAGTGGCCGCATTTTAGGTGCCTGGTAATTATTTTAATATTGTGGGGTGCCCTTGCATACATCTGTATGAATGTCTGAACACTTGTATGTTTTTAGAGATATTAAATTCAAGAAAAAATGTTAAATTGTTAAAGTATACAAAAATCTAATCGGCAAAAATTAAGTATTTTTTTTTAACATATTCATCTGTAGCAATTGAATATTTAGTGATGTATGTGTGAAACAAGTGTGTTAACGAAGCTGATCTATGATCTTGTTATAATACAGCTGTAAAACTATTTCCAGTGTATCTACCTGAAGCTTATCTGAATAAATGTGTCTAAACTATTTGTAAATTTTTTATTTTGATTTCACTAACATTGTCTCTCAATTAATGGCTAATAAAGTAATAAATTTCACCATTTAAATAATGAACCAAAAATTTGATGGACATATTTGTTAAAAACATAAATCTTTCATCTCTAAAAAAATCTAAGAAATTTTACTATGAAAAATCATTTACATAATTATAAACTTCATTTAACCTACTTATTAGCTAATTTTTTTTGTTACCTGCTGAAAAATTTTAATTAACTGCTAATCATTGAGGTTAATAAATTTTGTCTTATAACTAAAAATCTTTTAAGGTTTACTTAAACCATATTAACACTAAGGCATTGAGTGGCAAAGCATGAAGCATTTGATGTGACTGGAATTCAATGTTTTATGCCTCGTAACTGAAAGTCTTGGCTTTAAGTATTTTTAAAACTTCATATGATTTAGGTTCTCAGTGTATTGTACTTTACTTATTCATTAAAATTCTTGAAAATAATTTTTAGTAATTAATGCTAAAATATTTGGAAAACAAATAATTTTATATAAATCTATATGGCAATGTAGAATTATATGTTAGAGCAAACTGCACAATGTGTATTTACAAGCATATAAATTTCCATGTAACCCCATATTTGACAACTTTTATGAAATATGAAAGATTTCATCTTTTCTTGTAATTATAAAATAATTTATTTATTTATTTATTTTTTTTTGTATATTTATTGTATTTCTTAAAATTTCTTTTTCATTATCAGAAATGCTGAAAGAAAAGACACATAGCAAATAATAAAGAAGCTCAGAAAATTTTTGAAATATATTTATTTATATAAGATTGTTATAGGCATTAGATGCCTTAAACGATTTGAGAACCATTAACTTTTAGAAGAATATACAAGACTCAAAGAAAATGCTTTTTGAAGATCCTGACTTAAATATTTGGAAGAAAAGTGTAATTGCACTGTCTTCAGATGATAAAAAGTTTGATTTATCTTTGAAAGATAATTATTAATGCTACATAAAAAAAATGTTCATTTATTTTCTCAAAAGTTGACAGGTATGTAATTTTTATTTTGTCCTTTCTTATATAAAATTCAAAATAATTGATGCATTCTTCAATCTGTTTCTGGTATTGTCTTAAATTTTTTTCTTTTCTTGCCTATCTAATAAAGTTTTTAAAAAAATGTTATTACTCTTATAAAATTTAGTTAATAATGCTATTATTTAGTCTATGTTTACATTAGAAATATAAATTCTTTAATATAATCTTACTAATAACTATTTTTAACAAAATATATTATAAAAAAGTTCGACCTTTTCAATTAAATTATAAAACTAACTGTTCTTTTTATTTTAATTTATAATTACTGATTTTAAGGTAGGTAGTTTATCTAAAAGAGTTCATTTATAGTTTTTCTGTATAAACGGGTTTATATTTATACTTCTCAACTGCTTATATATTTGCATTTTAAATCTTTTAATTTGTATTGTACATGCCAATTCTAAGTTTGATCTACCATTGAAAAAGATATAAAGTTGAAATTCTAAGAAGCAAAATAGAAATAAAAATTTCAAACATGAATTTTTGTATTCTAAGTAATGTAGTATGAAAAAAACAGATATTTTTGCTGCAATGTAGGTCATCCTACCGGAAATTAAAAAGAATGTGTGGTGATGTGAAGAATAAACTGGTTTTTTTTTAGCTGTCTCGATCAAGGATTCAACTGACATAGAGATCCATTTGTATTATTCATCTTGATAAGAAATGAAATTGTCAAATTACCCAGAGACCAATTGCATTCATCCATTTTAAAGAAAAATTTTATTACGATAGGTGTTATGACCAGTTATTTGATTGTTCCTCATAGTACTTTCATTAATCTGGATCAAAGCTATCATAAATGTAAATAAAGGAGTTCTTATTCCACAAACGCCAGATGGGGTTATTTTGAACCACTGGGGAGCATTCCTCAGACATTGGACGTAATAAATTGAATAATTACTCTGTATTAGAAATGAGGTGAGCAACTTGAGTTTATGTGAAGACAAATTTTGAATTAATATATATATTTACTAAAAAGGATATTTGTTGAGAAAAATATAGAGTAAAAGTGTTTCAAGGGTGATAACAGATCTAGTCATTGCGGACGAGATTGGAAAAAATGTAATGGATACGATGGTGGTTGCAGAACTTAATTTTGAATATAGATAGCTGTACAGAAGATCTAGGTTTTTGTATAGCATTATATACTACTTTATATAACATCTGTCAATGAAAATAAAAGAAAGTGAACAGAGGGTGTTTACAATTTTTGTAACGATTTTGAAAAAAAAATTTAAGATAATTTCATTTTTAATATGCTCAGTGTAATGGCATATTTATTGATCCATCATATTACATCGTGATTTCTTAAAATATCAAGTTGAATATGTTTCACTTATCCGCAAGAATCCATTCAATACCTAGGAATGCCACTTACAGAGTTTTTGATAGTTCAAATGCATGATAATGTATAAGGGACTGGAGGGATGCATTTAAATTGATATAGCCTCAATTCCAATTTCATTCCTCATTTTTTTTTCAAATGTAGAGCAGTTCATTAAGAGATATGATTGGCAGATTTATCCTGATGAACTTAACACAATGAAAATCATTTAGGTTATAGTAAGTGACGGAATGTCTGAATGGTTGCAAAACGTATTTGTAGTATGCTGGGGAACCAGATTGCAACTGCGTATGGTTTGGGTTTAAATGCTTGAGGCACAGGTGGAGAACTTGCAGCTTTATTTGCACACGTAAACACCACACGCCTAGAATTAGAGACATACAATATTTAACACATTTAACGACAAGATAATTATAGATTCGTGGAAGGATTCCACTTTTAAGCAGAAAACCCAAAACTCGGCTACTATCACTGGGTGCGCGAAATATACTTCCTCTGTGGGTGAGAATCTGTAGGCCAACTAATACGCAGGAGACGCTAAATATATTTCTTCTCGGGATGGGGAACTAAACGTTTCTCAGCAGAAGCACTGTACTTCCTCACTAGGAGAGTCGAGGCATACTGACTATTTCTCCTGAACGCCAAAGGGAGGCGCTCTTGCCAGTATATAGGAGAAAGCACGGTTACATATTTTTGACAGTAATTAGAGTTAATTTCGAATCCCCCCACCCCTCCTATTTAGCTTATTTTTTAAGTTTTCCGTTATAAGAAAGTCTAGTAAAAATCATAGAACTTTTAGCAAAACTTCTTGCTTTCTTTGAATGAACATTTTCAAAATTTTTTTTTCTAATCGGATATATCGAACTTTCATTTTTCGCTTGCCGAATAATTTTCATACAACAACCTGCATATAGAAGCCGATAAACATGTTTTAGTGTAAGCAGGTGAACATTTTTTTTTTTTTTATCAGATTTTATAATTTTTGTGTACAGTTCCTATAGAGATGGTTAAAGATTTTATTACTATTCTGTGGAGTGAAGGATTTTTTTTTTTAACACGAGATGCCGTTTTTTAGTTATAATGAGAGGAGTATGTGATAATGTTAATTTTTACTAATATTCCTTTTTTTTTTTTTTTTTTTTGTTACTTATTTTCTTCAATTCCTTCTATTATCTCGCACTTCCCTATATTATCTTGTTCAAATTTTCAATCGTTAATAAAAATACTTTTTATTCATCCACTCAACTTCAAATAAATTTTTTTTTGAACTTGTAGTGAAACGACACTGGATGTTAATACAGTTTTCTCAAATATTAATTCATTAATTAAATTTAATAAATTAATTTTAGTTTTTTTTTAGATTTAAGTTGCATATATCTACCAATAGATGGCGCCAGATGTAAGAGGAAAATTTCAACTTTATTTGTAAAGAACTTTTCTGTAATATAGTAAAAAAAAATGTAGGAATTGACTTTAAATTTTTTTTTTTTTATATTACTTGTTATGTGCAGAAATACGAAAACTATGATTTAAATCTTTTTTAAATAAAGGTATCAGAGTATTTCTATTCGTAAAAGGCAAAAGCATGGTCTTCAATTGTTTATTTTCCAGCGTCATTTTAAAGCAGCGTTTTCTCAATCTTTTTTCTAACCATCCCCACCTAAGCCTTTCTAAATACTTATGCCCCGATGCAACATATACATGTAGGCTGTAGTTTCCAAACGCTTACAACGAACTTATCTCGGCCGAAGCTCCACTTTTTATAGGGTGGGGCTATGGTGTCTAGGGTTTTTTCAAACAAAATGAAGAAACAGGGCGGGTTTTTAAGGCCAACAGCCATTTAAGGAAGCCCATTATTATATAAAACTATATACAACATTTTGGGTATGCAATCATCTTCATTCTCTCGCTGCATCCCTCAACTATTCCGTCTGCCGCCAGTCTCACTCTCTTTTCTCATCAGATCCCTGTAGATGAGAAAAAGAGGTGAAAGAACTAAAGGTGAAGACGGGGACAATAGTTTTCTTGCACATTTGGTTAAATTTAGATGTTTGATTTCTGTCTCCTCGCAAAACCATGTCATCGCTTCTTTTATGTTAGTTAAAGTTTTAACTGACATTTTACAAGTTCTGTTTGATACTATATGTTTGAAATTCCAGACAAATCCACTAACACCACATACTAAAATCCACTAAACCACCACATTAGCTGCATCACCAAAGTTGGAAAATCAAACAGTTTCAAATCTGAAAATGTTTCTTTGAATTTAGCCGATAGAATTTTCAAATGATCGGCAATAACAAGTACAATGGTGTCAGTCACTTCACATATCTTTGGAGCCAACGAAACTTTTCAAAATTTTTTTTGCAAATGTATTTCTCACATAATTTAGTAAAGGTTATAAAACCAAACATCTTCGCTTTAGCATCGGCAAGAGTTTTTCTTTAAATAGGCTATTTACTATATTTAGTTTTTCAAAAATATCGGCTAAATTACTCACAAATGCTTTACCATTCACAGTAAGCATTAGCACTGTTACTAGCCACTCAATGGACTGATGCAGCTTGAATAGTGATTGAGAGTGGCAAGGTGGGTTTGCACTCGAAGGAGATATTTGAAAATTTTCAGCGATAGATCCGAGTAGATCCTAAAGAAAAATGCACCCTTTCCAATGCACAATTTATATATACTAGTTACATCCGATTAGACGGTTGCTTTTAAACTCCAGACGAGTCAATTTTCGAATTGCCCCTCGGTGGGGCATGGACCCCATGTTTCGGATTGCCCCTCTGTAAAGGACGAGGACCCCCGACTTATTTAAATGATGAAAACTATAATTAAACCCAATTCTGATTTTCATTTATTTAAATTTAATTTAAGGAGAAAATCAAAATCGTTACACAATTCTTTGAACACGCTCTGTATATATTCTACAAAATACGGAGGATTGTTTCCGAAACCATTTTGGAACTCCACCTCCCCCTACATCACCATGACAAGTCTAGAAAAAAATTCAAAAGGTTTATGCTTGCGTTTTAATCTCGTATCAAAATTGTCAGCTTTACATTAATTTTCGATCGTAATTAAATATTTCTTTTTAGACCCAATTTGTCACGTTAAGTAAAAATCTACTAGAATAGTCAATTGTTTTTACTAATGTTTATAATAATTAAAAATATCTCCTTGATTAGATATGAAAAGAATACTTCAATATAAATTAATTATAATTTTTCTCTTAGAAAAGGCTATACACTGAAGTGACAAAAGTCATGGGATAGCAATATGTAAATTTTCAGATGGCAGTAGCATCGCGTAGAACAGGTATAAATTCGCAGAGCTTTCATTTCTGTTCAAGTTATTCATGTGAAGAGGTTTTGACGTGATGATGACCGCACGACGGGAATTAACAGACTTTGAACGCGGAATGTTAGTTGGAGCTAGACGCATGGGTCATGCCATTTTGGAAATTGTTAGGGAATTCAACATTCCAGATCCACTGTGTCAAGAGTGTGCCGAGAGTATGAAATTTCAGGCATAACATCCCACCATGGACAGTGCAGTGGTCGACCGCCTGCATAACGACCGAGACCGGCGACGTCTGCAAAGAGTCGTAAATTCTAACAGACAAGCAACACTGCGTCAAATAACCGCAGAAATCAATGTGGGACGTAAAGGGACTTGTCTGTTAGAACTGTGCGGAGAAATTTGGTTTCTTGGACTATTCCAGCAGAAGACCGACTCGAGTGCCTTTACTGACAGAACGACATCGCTTGCAGCCACTCTCGTGGGCACGTGAGCATATCGGTTGGTCCCTAGATGAATGGAAACCGTGGCCTGTTCCGATGAGTCACGATTTCAGTTGGTAAGAGCTGATGGTAGGGTTCGAGTGTGGCGCAGACCCCACGAAGCCATGGACCCAAACTGTCAGCAAGGCACTGTTCAAGCTGGTGGTGGCTCCGTAATGGTGTGGGCTGTTTTTTCATGGCATGGACTTGGTCCTCTGGTGCGACTGGACCGAACATTGACTGGAAATGCTTATGTTCAGCTACTTGGAGATCACTTGCAGCATTCATGGACTTCATGTACCCAAACAACGATGGGATTTTTATGGATGACAATGCGCCATGTCACCGGGCCACAACTGTTCGCGATTGGTTTGAAGAACATTCTGGACAATTCCAACAAATGATCTGGCCACCTAGATCGCCCGACATGAATCCCATCGAGCATTTATGGGACATCATCGAGAGGTTTGTTCGTGCCCAAAATCCTGCACCATCAACGCTTTCACAATTATGGACGTCTATCGAGACAGCATGGCTCAATATTCCTGCAGAAGACTTCCAACGACTTGTTGAGTCCATGCCACGTCGAGTTGCTGCACTTCGCCGGGCGAAAGGAGGGCCGACACGATATTAAGAGGTATCCCATGACTTTTGTCACTTCAGTGTATAGTTAGATAAATTCCTCTAATATTTAACTATTTTTTCTATCATAAAAAAAAGGTTAATAAAAGTACAAGAGAGTGAAATAAAATTGTAATTATGTTATATTTGTTGATAAGCTGCATAAAGTTTTTATCGTACTTTGTTTTTATCCGAAATTTTTTTCTGATATACATTCTTTCATTACGTTTTGTTGTATATAAACAAATTTATTCTAAATAATTAAAAGAAACGTGAAAATGAAATTTATTTCGTTGAAACTAAATTGCTTCAAAAGAATACTTTTAAAAAATTTTACACAGTAAATTTTTATTTAATAATTTGTATACATGGCATGTTTAAGAGATAATTGGGAAGTACTATTATTCTTATGGATTTAATTATTTTTTATATATTTTGCCATTTTAAATACCGCAGCAAAATGATTTTTCTTTAAATTATGTTCCTGTTCGCGATAAATTTTATCTTGAGATATTAAATTTAAACATTTGAATTTAAAATTAAATATCTTTACAAATCTTAATTTTAAGCTTTTGTTTATCTAAAGTAATATTTCATTAATAAATTTTCTCGAACTTTAGTCGTCTGCTTGATATGAAATCGAAACAAGTTAGTAACAATTAATCCTTTTAATATAGATTTTTCTAATTAAATGGAAAATGAAATTATAATAGTAGTCCCATTTCGTAAGTTAAATAGATAAGCCTGTTTAAAAATTTTGCAGATATTTTTTGTATCAATAATATTTTAAGGAAAATTAATGATTATCAAAATGAAACTTGTTTGTCAAGAAAAAAAATCAAACAAAAAGGAATAAAAATGCGAAATTTAAATTACATTTTAATAAATTTTCTGACATAACCTTTACGGAGGTTTAGAGATTAATCTTAATTTAGGTTTAGATATTAATTATAATTTTTAATGCATTTTCGAAACGAAACCAATACCTTGTGACGTTCTGGAATGGATGATTCGACAAGATTAAAAAATAAATCGTTAAATGAAACAAAAACCCTGTCAATTTTATAATTGCTGATCAGAAATATTTCATCGGAAAATAATTAACATTTTTTATTGCTGCTAAGCTGTTTTTGTCTTTATTTTATTATTATTTTCGGTTTTCTTTTTCATTTTAAAACATTTCCCGCAATATTTGTTATTTTGTTACGTATTCAGTGTGGGAGCCAATGGGATTTGAATGTCCGGTGCTGACGTCTTCAACTCGTTGTGTGACGCTTCAAGTCAAGTTGTGGATACCTAGTTAAATTTTCATCTGTGCAATGTCACAAAGTATTGGACTTAATTTGCGTGTCACTGGTCATTGTAATCAAGGTGGTCGAAAATATATGGAAGATGCCTTTGTTGTTGCATATCAACAGAGTGAAGATCAAAAAGATTTAGAATATGCTTATTTTGGTATATTCGACGGTCACGGCGGTAGAGAGGCCGCCCTGTTTGCGAAGGAACATTTAATGAATAATATTGTTTGTCAAAAATCGTTTTGGAGTGATGATGACAATCAAGTGCTTAAAGCAATCAGGGATGGATTTTTAGCTACACATCATGCAATGTGGAGAGAAGTTGGTGAGTGCTTTATTATATCCGTTTACCATAAATTAGAAATAACTTTCAGTTTCTGACAATGTCTTCGAATTATTGCAATATGTAGTAAAATGACTTATAGTTAAAAAAATTCTAATCTTCAAATGTCACAAGTTGCGAACTTAAAAAATAATGCTTTCAGTTAGTATTTGTTTTGTAACGATTATGTTTATAATGAAACACATATGATCGCCATGTTTGTTTTCAGCTGTTGTTGTTATGCGCAGTAGCGTTCAGACATTACGTCACTGTCTGTCAATGCCAGACTGTTTACATCTTTAATTAAGACATATTAATATTCAATCAGTTTGCTTATATAACAGCAAAAAATATATAATAGCTCGATGTCATTTTATTGGTAAAGAAATTAATTTTAAAGATAATTTTAAGTACATTATGCTAAAGTTTTTAATTTAATAATCAATGGCGTATGTGCATTTCTTGTTTGTGTATTCTGAAATGATTTCTTATATATAAACATTTCAAATTACAACAGCCGATCAGTTTAAAATTGAAACATTGAATTTTGTTTTATTTGTTACGAATACCAACTATAAAAAGGCGAATATTTTCCTGATGTATATTTAGAAAATTATTTGATCATTTAAAATCGGAATATTTTTAATCAAATGCCCTATAAGGAAGTTGTGTATTTCGAAAAATATTAAGACAAAATCGCAGTTTAAGGGTTTTTGGGCTTTGGCGATTTTTAAATGAAACAAAGTAATATTATTATAGTACACATATGCTATTTAATAAATGTTACTAAATTTTGAAACTATACAAAAGACTTTATTTTTATTATTATTTATTTTTTTATTTTGCAACAGATTAAAACTAGTTAAAAATTAAGTTATTGAACAGTTATGTTAGTTTTTAAATTATTCAAGACATCAAAAATTAAAATGAATTATTTAGTCCTTAAAAATGATTTAAAACCATAAACTATTCTTAAAATGTTATATTTAGGTATTAATCACATGCCAGTGATTGATAGCTATCATTGCAGCATTCCATTTGGGGATTGCCAACCAAATTTTTTATAAGTAGAAAATGTTTGTAGTAGAGAAGATTTGAAATGTGAAATGTTCCAAATCATTGGCAAGTTTTTTGTTTTGAGAGGAAAGTGTTCTTTGTAGAAAATGCTTGCTGTAAAAATATTTGGTGAAAAATGTTAATATAAGCACTCATTCAGTTGATATTAATACAAGCCGTGGTTAGTGAAGACCATCAATCATTTGCATGCGGTTAATATTTAAGTACTGAAATGTTTTATTTAACTTTTAACAATTCAATCATCAGTGCACAGGCTTAAATTGCCAAAATAAGGATTGTATTGTAACAAATCAGTTATAATTGTATATTTTTATTCTTAAATGCTTTTTATGTAATACTAAAATGTTACTTTTTTTTTTTATTAAATAAAAATTAAGTATAAACTACATTTGTAGAGTGATTTTTCAGTAACAAAGCTATTACTATAATTTTGTTTTTATAAATACCTTATCTTTTAATATTTTTCATTTAGAAAGACCAATAAAAATAATTGATGTTATATTAAAATTATAAATTGGTTATTAATAATATGAATAACTTTTAATGTTTTAATTATTATCAAAAGTGCCTTTTTAATTAAGGCTACATACAAATCTAAAGAAGAGTACAGTCCTATTTCTTTTAAGAATAAAAAATAAATTAAATTAATTTTCTGTTTTCTTTCTAGGAAAGTGGCCCAAAACTGTGAGTGGCTTGCCAAGTACTTCAGGTACAACTTCTAGCATTGCATTTATTCGTAGACGGAAACTTTATATTGGTCATGTTGGTGATTCTAAAATAGTTTTAGGATTTCAATTACCTGGTGAGAATTAATTTTAGAAATCATTCTAAACTTAAGAATTATCATTCAAACCATTATTTTCTATAAATAATACTGAACTTTTATACTTGTTTTGCACTGTAAGCAATAAAATTTAAATTATGCATAAATTTTCAATAAATGTAATTGAAAATTATTAATAAGAAAAATATTTCATTTAAAAAATAAATTTTAAATAATTGATTAATTGTATGTTTTTATACAAAATAAATTTATTCAATATTTTTGTTCATTTTTTAAACTATATTTAGGATTATGTTAGGATAATAAGTTTTTCAAATTTTCATATAGTTAATATTATTGTTTAAAAAAATTGTATTAAATATATATTATATTAAAATTGTTTGGCATGAAATAAATTCATATTCTTTGTAATTATTATGAATTTAGTATTTATTAAAAATTTTTTTTCACTATGCTTGCTTATAATCCATAGCATCTTAGAACCCGTAGATGTAAATTTTAGTCTGATTTTTTTTTAGTCACATAATCTGCTGGTGATTAGCATCTGTTCTTATGTACCTATTAAGGTTTTTTTTTACTCATGGTGTAAAATTAACAAAATTTTCATGTTTCAATTATATTATAAAATTTTTTTATGAATTTACGATAGCAGAAATCAGAAGACATACATTTAAGAACTATGGTAAAAACTAGACAATATTTTCTCGACCTTTGTAATCTTCGTATTTCTAGATCAGGGGGTCTCGAAACTATGGCCCGCGGGCCAAATCCGGCTCGCCAGTGTCATCAATCTGGCCTGCAACAGCGAATAGCTTATTGTTGCTGTAATGTTGGATAAAAAAACACAGAATGATAATAACTCGGTTTTATTGACTTGCTAGGTAAAAACAGCTTAATGACAAGCATAATACACAAAAATTTAACTTATGCATAACAACTAACCAATAATTGAAATGAATCCCACTAACATTATAAACTAGTGAATACCCCAGCGGTTACCCTCGGTAGTTATGTTGGGGTAAAGAGTATCGCATATGTATGTATATCGTCGTTTGGAATGTATATATCCTGAAGCAAACATATGATTTTTATCCTGAAAATCCCTCAGAATAGAAAAGCTAAATTAACGCGAATGAAACCACAGTGTTTCCACTTGTAAAAAAATACTAATGAAATTTATGTAATTGTGATTTTTCACTGACACTTTGTAGTTAGCAAGTATATACTTGCTCAGAGCGCGAACTCGGCAGCTGGTCTAGAAATTATAGATAACGACAGAAAAATTAAAACATATTTTTGGCCCTTGGTACTTAAACAGTATGGCCCTAAGGCTGGAAAGTTTGGAGACCCCTGTTCTAGACAAATGGAAATCGTAAGTTTTTAAGAATTTTTTTTTTATTGAATTTCATTTAAGAATTTTTCTATTTAGACACACCTTATGTATGAAGCACATCACATTTTGTTTAACTTTTTTTAAATACCTTGCTTTTTCTTGACTTCGTTATGTTAAGAAGATTGACAAATTATTGTAAGAGAGAAAAATATATATATATATATGTATTTTTTTTTTTTTGCAAGTACTAGAAGGCAATTTTGTTGAAGTGTTTTTTAGAAAACAGAAAAAAAGTTTCCAAATTGTATTCAGCAGCTTGTAATATGCAGTAAGAAATCCTTAACTATTTTTTCAATGTGTTAAAAATTATGGTGATTATTAACTTATTTAAGAAAAGTAAAAAATTAGGTAAATTTCTTAAAAATCTATTTATACAAATAGAATTTTTGTATTAAATTCAGAATTAAATATTTATTGCCTATATTATGTTTTGCACCAGATACACAAAAAATAGAATTTCTATTTATACTGTCAGCCACTAAAATTTTTAACATAAAGTAGAAAACCAATTGAAAAAATAATTTATTTTCTCATACTTTAGTAAGAGAATAAAAATGTTTAAAAATTTCTTGCATAGAGGTTCAAAGTAGAGAAAAACTTAGTATTTCATACATCTCGACTCCAAGATAACTATTACAATTCTGCAATGGGCTTTGGCATAAAATCGGTAAAACTATGGAAGGCAATTGCTGATTTCAATGATGCTCTAATTCTGCTATAGGGTGGGACAGCCAGTTATTGTGTCTGTGAAACCATCAAATACATGTTTTTGAGCTCTTATAGATAAAATATAACTATGTGCTCTGTAATATGATGGTAATTCTTCCAAGTTCAAATTTGAATGTGCCAAGTATCAAATATATGTATTAAAATTTAGGTTCACACTTACCAGCAACTTCATAACTGGAGGTATTTGGTTGATATGATATTGAGTAGGCTATGGCAGAAAAAAAAATGTTATTTATATATCCATGCGTGTATTTTTAGATGTGTCCTTAAGAAAGATTCTTATGTTGGAATATCATGGGAAAAGTATGGTCTGCTTGTAAGCAATATGTTTTTTTTTTTGTAAATATTATTGCATCTTAAATTTATATTGGGAAAATGTTACAATTAATACACAATAATTGTGAACAACATGATATAATAATTGCAATGTTTACCTAATTTAAACATGTTCATGTTACTGCAGTTTATTATTCCTATTAACTATGTAGACAATATGTCTTACTTTGATGTTAGTGAATAGAGTTGTTGTGATGTCTTATGCTGCTCTTGTATAAATTGCATCCCATCTTAAATGAATTGCAAATTCTGATAGCAGTATTGCTTCAGCTGATACAAGCAGGAATTTTATTGTATTATTGAGAATATTCTTGTAATGTTGTGATTCTGCTATCATTTATTCTGAATAAATTTTTCTTTCATTAGTTTTTATATGAACTTTTATAATCAGACTTATCGAAAAGTCCACTTTTTACTTGCTTTCTTCATGCTGTTTCAATTTTAATGATCAACTACATATTTTGGTTTGTAGATTAGCATATATATTCTTTGTTGTTTATATGAGTTATATTATTGTAATCTTGTTTTTATGTAGTTAACAATATTTAAGTAAAAAGAAAAAAAAATCTTGGATATTTAAAATAAAAACAATTGCAAACATGTTAATGTATTTTTTAGGGTCTACTGAATGGTGTGCCTATGCATTAACAAAAGACCACAAACCAGAAACTCCAGAAGAGAGGAAAAGGATTAATAGTGTAGGTGGTCTAGTACTGAATAAAGCTGGAGTAGAACGAGTAGTCTGGAATCGTCCACGACCTGGCCATAAGGGACCTATTCGTAGAAGCACTCCATTTGATCAAATACCTTTTTTAGCTGTTGCAAGATCATTAGGTGGGTTTAAAATAACTTTAGATATTTTTTAATCACATTATTATAATGAAACTTCTAGAAGATACTGATGAAAACTGATTATTCTTTCTTTATAAGAATCGCCAGATACATTTTGTGCAATTAATCAGAAACTAAGAATATTTACATTTTTGTTTATTCTCAAATTTTTTTTTTTTTATCTCTAAAAGTGCTTCTTATTAAAATAACAAATTAGTTTGATATAACTTGAATGAAAATTGAAGAGCAATATTTTTTAATGTAGTTATCTGTTTATCTTTCAGATATATTAAGAATAAGATTTTCAGTTCTTTCATCAATTATATTTCAATATAGTTATAAAGAAAAACAATCTCTTTAAGGATATTAAAATGCAGTCTTTTTTTCACACACTATTTTTATTATAATTTTCATAATCTTGCCAACAAGTAATTTTTTAAGCAATTAAAATATTATTTTTCTAATCTAAAATATTAGTCATATTCTTTGAGTCAATTCTATGACTTCAAGGATTTATTTCAAAATTGTCAATTTTTCAAACTCAAAGTTTGTCAAAATTTTTAAATAAATCATTACTTGCAGATATTTAAAAAAATATTTCATGTATCAAATCTGTTGAATATCTCTTTTAAATAAAAATTTTTTTTTATTTTATCTGAGAATACACTGGAGAAGTTTCATTGACCTATGATGTATATAATCGGCTGGTTATTGAATATCCATCTTCAAAGCTCAAAAACTAGTACAGTCAAATTTCTAGATAAATATCTAGCAATGAAAGATAAAATAAATATAAAACTTTTGAAACTCGTATGGTATTTTTAATTGAGTATCGAAATCACTTTGTAATATTGAACAAAATTAAAATTCTATATGTCTTGCCTCAGACTGATTTTTTAGAGGTTTGATAGCCATTCTTAGTTATTTTAAACAATGAAGTGAAATTGGGATGATCATTGATAGAAGTTGTTTTAATTCTTAAGCATTTTGTTTCTCTGTATAATCCACTCTGGTAATACCTATTCTCTTATCATCAGAATGTTCATTATTGATCAAGTTTCTTGATTTGTGATGATAACTTTATTGTTTAGTTGAATTATTCAAAGTTCATATAATTACTACCAATATGTAACCTGTTGTTGCTTGACTTCAGAAAATAAAACTTATTAACTTTTTTACTTGGATTCATGTTTATTCAAGGCAGTATGTTCACTTTTTTCATTTCTAACATCCGATTGAATAGTTTTTCTTTTCTTAGGTGGCATTACAAATTTAACAATGAAACCTAGTATGAAGTTCAACAAAATATTCTCTCTAAATAATTTCTTTTTTCCCCCATACAATATTTCTTTGTTTCCCCCTATTAAATTTTTGAAACTTAAGACTTCTTATTAACATGGAGGAAAAGAAATCCTGATTATTTGTTTCTTTACTCATCTTCTGTCCATCAAAAATATCTTATCTCTATCTTGTATCAACAAAAAAATCTCAAATTTCTTTTTGTCTCCTAAGCTGCAGTTTAACCAGGACATTCTTATTGATATAATCACAATGCAAATTTTTCTTATTTAAAAAAAAAATTTTTTTTTTTTTAGTTGCAATTAAAATTACTGGTTAGTATGTCTTATATTTATTTTATGTCAACCTTTCAATGAACAAGGACAACAGTAGAAAAAAATAATCAACCGTGAAAAATTGGCCAACCAAGAAAGTCGCCAAATTGCTGTAAAACCAATTTTCTCAAACTAGACAATTTTTTAATGAATATTGATACAATTTCAAAAAAAAAAAATTTCAGTTGATTTTGGCTATGTATTAAAAAGGTATCCCTGCCAATTTTGATGAAGCTTGGATATATATATATATATATTTTCTACATACATTAGAATTGTTTCAAATACATTTTGAATTTAAATAGTATGAGACAAGTTTTTTAGAACTTATAATGCACAAATAGTTTTAAGTAATTTTATTTTTGAGATGAGCATTTAAATTAATTAACAAGTAATTTTCTCTATTTTTATCCTTTCAAAATAGGTGATTTATGGAGTTACAATTATATGAAAGATGAATTTGTTGTAAGTCCTGATCCTGATCTGAAAGTGATCAATATTAATCCACATGTGCATCGTTGTATTATTTTTGCTTCTGATGGCTTATGGAATATGCTATCAACACAGTGTGCTGTAAGAATTGTACAGACTGCAGAAGAAGAAAATGAAAAATTAATATTGGAGGGAGGTAAAGCTAATGGAACAGTAAGTATTGTTTATTATCTAATTTACTAAAGGAATTTTAATGGAAATATTGTAAAAGTGACCAATTATTTTTTAAATACTTTTATGATCTTTTTGTTTAAAAAATAAGAAGTTAAGAAAATTTTCACCGATAAGCCAAAATGACCATTTTAAGCCACATAATAAGCATTTTGCCAGTATTTAACTACCTTGCCTTAATAAATTATTAAATATAAATGGCTATTACTTTTCTTGTAATAAAATTCTTAAGAGTTTTATATTGCTCTTCATAAATTGCATTTTCATACTATTTTGGATATTTTCTTACTTGTTTTTTTAATTTTAATCTTGACATATAGTAACACATAAGATCATAGATTTTTAAGTTGATATCTATACAACGACCACTGATAATGTGAAATATTGGCAACTACTTACCCTCTCATTTGATTGATTGATGTTTTTTAGCCTTCCTGTCCTCTGAAAGCAACAAGAACACAAATGTTCTTATCCTGCATTCTTAACATTTAATGATGTTGGTCATTCCCAATTCCGATACAAATTCTTGACCTCATTGTCTCTTTCTTCCAGTTGTCTAGCAATAAGCTGAACATATGTTCAATGGGAAAAGAGGTAACAACTAAATCTAGCTCGATTACTCAGAATGTCTGTCTAGGAATTTGTCACAAAGTTAAGATTTTCTCTTAGATCAAATTTTCACTGAATTTGTTGTAGACTGAAGGAATTGTACATCAGAACTATTTCCTCAATTGGTAACTGAAGTAGAACGGGATTTGAGGCCTGGATTCTCTTTTTCTGAGATTCAAATTCTCTTCCACTTCCCTCTTGCGTTGTATACTTTCTGTTTTGTTAGTTATAATAATCTCCAGCAGTCGTTTGCTTGTCTCCTCTTTGTATGTCTTCTACTTTACTGTTAATGCTTAAATTCTATTATTTTCAACACTTCTATAATCTCATTTCCCAATTCCAGAATAAACTCTTGAAGGTTAATTATTAAGAATTATATGTATAAGTATATGTAATCTTATGTTTCTAAATTTAAATCTTTTTCAGGAAACAGCCTAATAATCCTTCCAAGCTTTTAGTAGATGCTGCTTTAAGACATTGGTTTGAGCTTGGAATGAGAGCTGATAATACCAGTGTTGTGACTGTCATGTTAGATCCACCAGGACCTCCAAAAAGTGAAGTGCTATTGAGACAGAGAGTGATGAAAAGACTAAGACCAAGAGATGATCAGCCTGAAGAAGGTAAATTTTATGTTTAGTATCTGTGTGTTATTTTAAATTTAGGTTTAATGTATTGAATTTTTATATGCTTTTAAGCACAAGCATTTTATTTCCATTAATTATGTATTCCTTTAAAAGTAGAGATGTGTCGAATAAAAAATCAAACTACCAAGTCTTTATAAAATTAATTTTATTTTTCAACAGTTTTAGAAATTAATATTAAAATTAAATGTTGAGGCAAATCAATTGCATATTCCAATAAGATAACCAGTAGCAAAGACAGTTACAATAAGTAGCATATGCATAGTATAATTTAATATGGTTATTTTTGTAGAATATATATATATGTATATATTTAAGATAATTGAGTGCAAAAATGTCTTTTAAATGAGGAGAAATACTGCCTAACTTTAAAGCTATTAAAAAAAAACTGTTTTTATAAACATGAGAGTTCAATGAAAGTCATTGAATTTATTTTGCAAATTCTTCTAAATTCACGAATAAATACATAAAATCCATAGTACATAAAATTACGAAAGAGTCAGAGCCCAAGTGGATTTTTTTGGGCCCATTCCTAACCTCTGAATTTTACTATCCTTGATCTTATGACATTAAAAAAAAGCAAAGGAATTTTTACTGACTAGCAATATAGCAATTATCGTAAGTATTATATATGATAATTGCTATATTATCTTCATATTTTCATTGGTTATGCCATATTTATGGATCTGAAGCAGGGTGGCTGTTCAACCTGGAAAAGTCAGGGATTTGATAACAGACAGGTAAACCCAGGAAAAGTCAAGGAAGTAAAAAAAAAATACTGGAAAAATTGAATTTCAAAATGAAACATTCCAGAGTGAAATGGAAGAAAAGTGGAGATTCTTCAACGATTAGTCCATCGCCAAACCACAGTTTCACAACAAGATGGTTGTCTCTAAAGTGGCAATGGTTCCAGTAACATGTACAGCAACCCCCGTTCCCCCTTGATTGCCTGTGGGGTCTTTTTTTAACTAGGTTTTCGATCGTGATTGATCTTGGTTAAAATGTGCCTTGACAATACGATTACAAACTTGTGCTTGTCCTAATATGCATGGTTTTCTTAAATTTTTATTATTATTATTATTGAGTAAAAGTAAGTTAAGTAATTATTTATAAAATTTATGAAAATTATTATTCTATTTAATATTTTGTATTAAATATAATTATAATAAGCTTAAAATATGTATACATGTGTGTTAAGCATAATTTCATGATAGATTATCGATATTCAATTACTAAAAATTAAGTCTGACAAATTATTATAAGTTTATAAGTAAATTATTAAGTTTTAGTTTATTTTCAGTATATTAAGCCAATATTATTATTTTTGCTTTTATAACTAGAAGGTTTTTCTGCTTTGATTAATTTCTCAGTATTATAGTGGGCAGCTATTTTACAAACAGAGGAAACAGCGATTAAATTTCTGCAGGAAATGGAATTGATTCTTTAAGTTTATGATATTTGAATTTAAAAATTATTAAAATTTTGAAATATTAGAAATTAACAAATCTTCTATTTTTAATTTAATAATTGTGTAAATCTAGTAATTTATCGGAGGTGTCTCCCATAAGTTTGTAATATTTTAATTTAAATATTATTAAAAAATATTGAAATTTTCTAAAACAAAACCATGTCTAATTTCTGTTTTAAAAATATTAGAATTTTCTCCGTTGAACTTCCTGTTAACCAAAGTTCATGTGTTCATGCTGTGTAATGTAGCTCTCAAATGATTATTTCTGTGTATTCAAATTTTAATTTCAAACAATTGGATATCTGATATTAAAAAGAAAATAAGGTATATGAAAATTATAGAGAAGTTTGTGATACTCCTTCAGTGCAAGCCAGTATGTTTGTATGTAAATGAAGCAAAATTAGATTAGATGACTACTAGTCAAACATTAGGGATTGGATGTCTGGTAACTGGATGTTCCTGATTGCAGCATTTTGTTCAACTGATTTTAACATTTTCATGGAAATGCTTTTTTTGTTGAGTAGGGTTCTTCTATAAATTCTGAATGTACATTGAAGAAAACTTCGTTAGGTTGTGACAAATTTTCGATGGATGACAAGCTGCTGGAGTTCATTTTAAAAACCAAATAAAAAAAAAGCATAGCTAATGACAATGTGATAGCTTTTTTAGCTATGTTTTTCTTAAATGCATATATGTTATGGTCCCATGTAATTAAGGCCATTTGGTTATCCCTTTAAAAATGTTAAAGTTGTGATAAAAATACTTATCCTGGTCTTTTACTTTGCAACCAAAATAAAAATGGTTTTCTCTCCCGAATAAACAATGTTCTGAGAATTAACAATAAAATGAAAAATTCCGAAATCCTCTGTCCCATTATGTTGACTAGTTATATTTTAGTAGAAAATGTTAAATCCTTGCAGTATTATTATTCTTAAATGAAAGTATTTAATAATAATAAAATGTATGGGTAATTCAATTGGAACATGTGTTTACTAGCCTTCAAAGAAATAAGTTGAGTGACATTTATTATATTTGTTGAAAATGTTGTTTCACTGTAGATTTTTTTAAATTAAAATATTTATTTAATACCAATTTATTTGTTTTTAGTTGTAGATGCAAAAGTTCCAACAGGATTGGAAACTCCATGTCCTTCTAATAGAGAGAAAAGAAAAACCAATGAATGCATTGACTCGCTATTAAATAGAGAACGAAAGAGATCTTCAGACTCTCAGTCTGAAATGGTTAATAAAGAGAGAAAATTATCATTGGAAGGTGATGAATTTATTCCGAAAAATCTTCCTAAACCTGTTATTCTGACCCCTCAACGTATAGTCAAGCCTTCATCGAGTCAAAACAAATCTGTTCATAAAAGTCAGTCAACAAAATCTCCTAAACATAAAAGTTCTCCTCCTGTTCCTATTTTACATATAAAAACTAAGAAAAA
The DNA here is from genome assembly GCA_021605095.1 of Caerostris extrusa. Taxonomy (NCBI): domain Eukaryota; kingdom Metazoa; phylum Arthropoda; class Arachnida; order Araneae; family Araneidae; genus Caerostris; species Caerostris extrusa. Next base: position 10,619 of record BPLR01009832.1, on the reverse strand, counting down.
AACCCTTGAACCTCCTGAGGGAGGTGGGAATAATATTTCTTTGACTGCTAAAGAAAGTGAAAATAAAAATCAGGTAGAAACATCCAATTTGCCCACATCATCTACTGATGAATCTGTAATAAGTGAAAGTGGCAATTCACTGTCGAGTGATAGTGAGTTGGAAAAACCTGTGTCTACTTCTCCTGAAACAAGAACTGAGTCATTTTTGTCAAAGTCTGGAAAAGATGACACTACACCCCTCAAGAATTCTAGTTCTCTCGGCAGCAAAGAAAATGGCAGGGTTCATTTGTGTGAAGTGGACAATATTTTTAAATTGAATGCAAGAACTTCAGACTCTTTTGAGAATTCTAATAGTTCCAAACAGATAGCAGTTTCTACTAAAAATAAACCAGTTCCTTCCATAGTAAAAAATTTTCGAAAAAGTACTCTGAAGCGCAGGAATTCTGTATTCCCTGCCGCCAAGAGGCCTCGTATACATCGGAGAAACTTTCCCTCCTGTAGGACAAGTAGTTCTCGCCGTAATTTTGCTCATAATACTAGAGCTCAAACTGGAATTCGAAAATTAAAAGTGTAGGAGAGTTTTATCTCTGGTCTGTATCCAGTAACTTATTACAGGGCTGCCAACTTCTTTGGAACTTTCAGATTTTCTCTGTTGAATCATCAAAACTACATCTGATCTTTTGCTCAGGAAGGATGTGTTTTTATGCATCACAAAAGAACTTGTGAGGGGGAGAAAAAAAAAATCATCAGTAAGGAAAATGTTGAGACCATTATAGTTGTAAAAAAAATACAAGGTATTCGTTGCTTAATATTTAAATAATTCCTCATACCACATTAGTTTTGGAACTAGTATTTAGTATTATTGAAAATAATTACAACTTTTAGACACTGAGCAGTGGAATATATTAAATAGGTTCAAATGTGTACTTTTAACACTTCTTCTGAGAATAAATACAGCAATATAGTAAGAAGTTCATCATTTCTTAATAAATATATTTAATAAGATTGATTAGAGATTTTTATATACGAAATAGTTAGCTGCATTGTTTTTCTAAGAAGCACTTGCAAAAGGTTGGCAACCCTGTAATTATCATAATCATGTGAATGTGCTCTATTCAAAATCAGGTATAACCTTTTTGAAATGCAATTGTTACACTTAAAAATATTCTGAAGTCTTCTCAATATAACTTAACAAGAAGTGTTGATGCATGAACTGCAATAGAAACTTTACAATCCGGCATTTTGCATGCTTTTGCTGTTCTGTATCCATTTTGGTTTCTTTCAGTTGTTTTAACCTGTAAGAATTCATTTAATTAAGTTATGTATATCTAATTGAGAATTTTTTTTTAGATTTACTTGAAAAATAGGTACATTAGAATGTTTTAATATTTTTAACTTCATTCATTCGTGCTGAAAATTTTACTTGATTTGCATTAGTTACAAAACAACATGCAACCTAAATTTTGTTTTGAAAAATATACGTAAATGTCTCTAATATGAATTATGTATCATTATTTATTTAATAATCTACAATGAAATGATACATTCTGAATATATTTTATATTCCATGTATGTAAATATATTAAATGCTGTTATTTTTCAATTATTAGAATAATTTATAAGACACTGCATTTTGAAATAATTTTATTTCTATAATGAATGTGGCTTATGGAATATTAAATTTGATGTTATTTTTTATTAATATTATATTATTGTTGACTGTATTCATATAGATGTTTATAAAATTTTTAATCTAAATGGATATGAATGTTTTAATTCTTTCTTGTATGTCGGATAATAAAGATTCTAATGTAATGCAAATTCCTATTGACCTCATACAAACAGATTTATATGTTTTATACTGAATGGAAGTTTTTATCTAGTTATTTAAATCTGGTTGCCCAACGTGAAAGTTAAAAAATATTTTTAACAAAATTTTTTGGCAAGTTTATAGCATAATGCTCGCAGTCAGTATTAAGCTGTGTTTTTATAGAATGTCAACTCATTTTAAATTTTATTTATATAATGACTGATGCATTGTTCCAAAAAAGGGTTAAAGTTTTTAGCTAGAAATTAGCAGTATTGCAGAGGGCTTTATTCTTTATATCCAGCCTGTTGTAAATAAATATATATATATATAAGCATCAATTATATGTACAGTTTAAATATAGATAAAAAAATAAAATATTTATCTTTGTATGACTAAAGAAATAATATATGCAAAATTTTGTATTTATTTAAATTATCATTGAATAAAATTGGATCATTCAATTCTATGATTCTTAAAATATTTGTTTCATTCATCTTAATTTATATTTTTTTTTCATGACTGATGATATCTTAATATTTATTTTTAAATCATGCTATAAGCAGAAATGGAATTCATCTCATGGGGGAGGAACATATTTAGTATTATGAGTACTTCTTGTATATTATAATTTTCTGATTGAAAAACATTTTTCTTTCACAATGGAAAATTATAATATTAAAATCGATTACACATTTATTAAAACAATTTTTTTCATTAATTATGTTTAACATTTATCACATTTCAAAGAACACCTATCTTAACATTACTTGTAAAAATTGCACATAGACTGCTTTAATGTTTTTCTGTGGTTGAAGCATGTCTAAAATCTGCACTATTAATCTTGAATCTTCTTTCCCCATAAGTTGATTTAAATAACTGATAGATGTATGCTTTTAAAAAGAAAACCCATAAAAATTATACCATTTTCACTTCAGTTTCTGGTTTTATTCATTTTATTTTGAAACCAAACTTAACTTTATTGATAATGAATTTTGTAGAAATTATTTAATATAAGTTTCTAAAGATAGACTAAATTCTAATTAAATTTAAACTATGACCTTTTGTATTTCATAACAAATGTAGCTACTTAAGTTTTTTTTTTAATTCACATAAAATGAAAGACGTCAACAAAGCTTGACCATATATATAACACTTAAAAATTTAAAATAATTGAATGTGCAACAAAGATGCAGGCTGTACTCCTTCAATTATTTTGTTATTAATCCAAAGACTGCAATTCCCATAAGAGTTTTTAATTATAAATGTTTGTAATTTTGAAATATTTTTATATAAATAGTTTTTTTTTTTTTCTTCTTTTAAATACTTGAGTATTGATAATGTAATCTTCTTGGTTAGATAAGCTTATTTGTGAGTTGTGCTGTTTATATTTGACTATGTTTTCTTAAAAATAAAAGTTTATTAATTTACATGTAGATAAAGTTATTCTCTTTTTAAAAAATTTCAATGAAGGAGCATCAAAAAATTTATAATATGTTAGAATAATACATAAAAACCAGTAATAATTACAATGTATACATTTGACATCTTTTACAACTCATGAATTCAACTTGGTTTTACGAGCGATTTTCTGGATCTCAAATTATAAGCTGTAAAAGAAAAGAGATAAAAAATTATTAGATGAATGAATGAGCTGAAATATATAAATGGAAAATATTTTATTATTCAACAATAAATTTTAATTAATTTTATTTCAGAAAATTAAGATTTTTTTTTTTAAATAGCAAATTAAAAAAAATATATCTTTTCAAGCACTCCTTTTTTATAAATAATTTTTGAAACAAATATTTGTCTTGGAAATACATTACCATTCTTACAAAACTTTTCATAACAAACTCACTCATGCCTTTTTTTTTTTCACCAAATACTCAAAAAAAATATTATGTAGCTAAAATATATAAATAAAAAACATTAAAAAAAAAAAAATTTAGATTTTGATATGATACATGTATTATCAGAAATATTTAAATCTTTCTATTGTGACAACATACACAAATGATAACTAAAACCATAAAAATTGAATGATTATGAATTTTATGACTTAAAAAGCATTTATCAATAATCAATATACTGGCAATAAAATATATAATTGCAAAGCACTACAGATACAATGTTACGTTAATAAGAGTGACATTATTACATACAAATAAAAGTAAGAAATGTTATTCCTATATTAATTATCAGTCCCCCATTTATTTATTCAAAATATTTAACAAATTTTATTAATTATGTATAAGAATATATAAGAGTTTCTTTCAGTCTTTAAAGAGCTAATAGAGAACAATAAAATTTGGCATACATTAAAGTTTAGATTATTCAAAATGGCAAAAACAATGCAATGAGGAATACCATCGGAACAAACTTCCAAACCTTAAAAACATCTGGTTCAAATAATGCATAACAGCAGTTTATACTTTAAAAGGAGAGAAAAAACAGTAAGAAAACAAGGAAAATATGATAAGGAAAAAGTTTTTTTAACAGTACAAATTATTAATAATATTAAAAGAAAAAAATCCTTTGCCAAATATGCAAAATTTTATTAAAAGGATTCTATAACTAAATGTTAAAATGGAACTGCTTATGGAATAGCAAGTGGATTAAAGAGGGTGTGCAAGAATATTTCCTATCGAAAATTAAGCCACTTTAAATTAATTGGAGAAATCAACAAAAATAGTGAGGAAAAAAAAAAAATGTAGAGTGCAAAAACCTGGTTTAAAATCATAGTTAACATATTACCTTTTGCAACATATTTTAATTATATATTTATTTATTGTAAGAATGATATTTTCGATTTAGCTATTATCAAGTCACTAATATTATTTAATAGTTGTTAAAATCAATTTGAGTAAAAAAAAAAAAACACAGTGATAGAAAAAAGCAATATTTTTTTTAGAATGCAGAGAACACAACAATTAATTTATAATTAATAATATATACAACTTACAATGATTTAAAGAAGTATTTAATGTTTCATTTTGCTGCTTACTTCCTTTAGTTGGTTGTTCTATAGTTTCTGTCTCTTCATCTGAAACAAAAATAATTTATATGTGAAATTGAATTTATATGTGAAATCCTCTCTCTTTTAGTTTAATTATCTCTTCTAATTACTTTGCCCTGATTAATTTTCATACAACAATCTGCATATATTCTATATTTGAGAAACACGTTTGGCTGTCAGCCAGGGAACATTTTTATGAACTTTTATTGATCAAATTTTTAGGATTGTCTTATAAAACATGAACTGTTCTTTTTAAGAAGTGTTTGTTCTTTGTTGCGTACATACTTTTACTCCTTTTCCAATCAAATGTAAATTTTGATGTTCCTTTCCTTTTTATTAAATACCTTATTTTACATGTAGAAATATTAAAATCATGCTTTTCACTTTTTTAATAATTGATAAAAATATTTGTCATTGTAAAATGCAAAATATATCCTTCCATTCATTTTTTATTTAACAGTGACATTTTAAAGCAATGAATATTTTTTACCTTATTCCAAATTGATGCCATTCAGTATTTTTTTCTCTTCCCCATTTTAAATTTAATGCACTGAGAAAGTTAAAATCATTATACAAATGTCTTGAATACACTTTGTAAATTTAAAAATGTAGAACTGTTAAAGAGTACATATTTTATTTGACATTATTTTATAGTTAAAAAGGTAAAATCAAATTAAAAAAAAAAATGTTTTCTAGCTTTATCTTAAATAATTGTTAGCATTTATCATTTTCATATCCTTAAGAGTTCAAAATAATTTTAACCTTATATTTCATAATTAAAAGGTTTCATAACAAAGTCACACAATGATCAGATTAAATACAATACCCAAACACTGCTTAGAATCATCAATTCGTTGTTGTTTTTGGCCGACAGAGCTCTGCGTGGCACCCACTTTGAACAGAGCTTTCGCATATCCAAATATCCATTCACGATATGTCCATCACGTTCCTTTGATATCTTTAAGGTCTCAGGTATCTCAATCAACTTCACTTTACGGTTATCAGAAATTATTTTGTGGACTTTTTTTGATGTTTACGTCGGTAACAGCCTCTTTTGGGGCGTCCACTGCGTGCATTGACCTCGGTGCTCATTTTTAAATCTTTTAAATTTAGCAAACCACTTCTCTACAGTTGATTGATGATGAATGAAGTGGTATATGGGGATGTGAAGCAACAAGGACTATAATTCCCTAATCACTATATATATGAACAGTTAGTTTTTCCTTATTTTTAATATGTCACTCTCCACAACGCTCTACGATCGTGTTAGGCCGGGACCTACGGTTTAAAGTGGATTCCGAACCACTACAAACATCCATAGCACCGCTGGGACTCGAACCTGACACCTGTGGTACCGAACGCCAGAGCGCTAGCCATTCAGGCCCTCTGACAGTTGATTTTCCTGGTGCAAAGTCCGAATAATGTTTATCAAGCCAAAGCTTGGCATCAATAGTATTTTTTTTCCGCCATAAAGGCAATGCTTTATTTAACACACGAAATTCCTTTATTCATTTTTTTTCAAACTAACAAAAGTTGCTTCACTATTTTTTAATCTCAATTTTTTAAAGAGTTAATCAAGTATTGAACAATATTTGTAAGAAATTTAAAAATGAAATTTTTGAAACCAAAATTCCAACATAGAAAATCATACAAGAACAAAATTATAATTTTATTATTTGATCTTTATTAGAAGCTAAAATGTTTGAAATCATATTTTTAAAATATGTAATAATATATTTTTGTTGTAGATCTATAAATGTAATGAATTTTTTATTTAAAATTAATTTTTTTTTATGACTGATTACTTATTTACGTATATAATAAGATTTTTTTTATTCCTATTGAAAAATACATCAAAATAAAAATGTTCGGTAAAGAACCTATTTTTCATAAATAATATTTCAAATTTTTAAACTTGCACTCACACATTTTTTTTATTTAATAAATGCTATTAATTTGAAAGAAAACTGTTTTAAACCAATTAATACAAAATTTTACATAAATTGGAAGTTGTTTATGTATCAGATTCACTATATTTTAACAATTCAAGTTTTTACTAACATAATGTTATGCAACATACATGTTTAATGTTAGTAAAATATAGTCAATTTGATATATAAATTTGAATTAATTTTTCATATAGGGAATCAATCTCAAATATACTAAAGAGAAAATACCAAATCAGAAGCTAGCACTTCTGCTACAATAATTGGTAAGACTAGGATAAATATATCAAACACAACAATTGATAAGACTATTGTTTTTGATTAATTTATTATATTGGTGAAATTATTACACAAGAAAATACAAAGATATTGTATCTTTATCTCTTTATATATATATATATATGTATAAATTATGATAAAAACATTTTTTAAGAAAAGAAAAGTTTTACCTGCAGTGCTAGCCTGAAATGTAGCAGAAGATGAAAAACTTTGAAATAAATTCTTCTTTGCATTTTTTAAAGAATTATCTTTTCTTTTTTTAAGAATGTTTGAGGGCATCTCATCATCAGTAGTATTAATAAAAGAATGATCAGTCTCTTCACCAGAATAAATGCTTAAAGTACTAACAGATATATCATCTTCACTTTCTTCTGAATAGATGGAATTAATTGAATTTCTATATGAATTATTCTTCTGAGATTTTTTATTGGGAATTTTGGAACACATGCCACTCTTTTTAAAAGTAGAATCGTTACTTTTATTATTTGTTGAAGGCCGAGAATTGTTTTCCATTCCAGGTAAATCTAAAGATTTCAAAATATTATTTACCTGATCTTTTGTCCGAAAAGGTGAAATAAGAGAAAAGGAACTATTTAAGTCCAATGGATTTATATTCCATTCATTTGTATCATTTACTGAATTTGAAAATAAATTTGTAGAATTCATTTCATTAGATGAATTCTTAGTTAAAGATTTATTTTTTAAACAGGAGGAAGTGGAATTAGTATTCTTATTCAAATGTGCAGTTTCTTTGCTTGAGGATAATGGAATTTCTATGCTCATTTGATGTTCACTAACAGGAGGAGTATACAATTCATTTACTTCTCTAGTTAATATCGGTGGTTCATCAAAATAACAACTGTGTTGCAGAATAGAAACAGAATAATTTGATTGACCTGCTGTTACAGAAGGTACACCTACAGACGGGCCACAGTGTGATGAAAAATGATTTTCTGGCGTATGAGTGTTTGAAGTATTTTCTGGTTTTATGCAACTTAGATTTAAAATAACTTTTATTGTAGAGGTACCCATATTTACTGATTTATCAGTCACATTTGATTCATTAATTATTTTACAGTCAATTATACAGTTAGATTTATCAGATGTCAAATCAACATTTGTAGTAAATATATGTTCTTTATTATGGCCTGCACTTGCATTATAAGTGTTTTGAGAATTTTGTATTAAACTATGATCATTATTAGTATAATGAATGAATGGAGATTGGCTAATATCACTGCCTGTTTGAGGTGATGAAGATGCAACAGGGATCAAATCACGTTGATTATGTTGTTCTGAAAGTTTCAAATTACCGATAGAATTGAAATCAATAGGTGTTAAACTAGCAGTAGTTTTAAAAGAATTGCAATTTGGTTCCTTTTCTGTACATGCACTTTCATTAACGTTATCAGTTGTTTCAATGGTTAATCTAACAGAATTTAAACTGTTATCTTCAGGATCTTGATTTTTAGATAATTTACATGCATTTTCTAATTCCTCAGAATTGCAAGCACTTAGTACAGAATTTGTAACATTATTTCCGTAGTCTAGATTCATTAAAGGATCATTATAATGATTTTTATCATTTACTAATGAAATAGAAGATATATTATTAATTGGTCGTTGAATGTCATTTTCATTATTTAAAATATTAGATTTTTCCTGAAATGTACTATTAAGAAACTGTGGCAAAAGTGACTCAGAATGATCTGAAACAGAATCAGATATTGATTTGCTACACACAGATTTTTTGACAGAAGAAAAGTTTTCATTCATGATTTCACTCTCCTGAATCGAAATGTCACCATGGTTAGCCAGTAAAGTTGACAAACCATTTAACTGCATATTGCTATCAATTTCTTTATGAGGTGATTTTTGTATAATTAATTTCATCAACTGTCTGACTACTTGGTTTCTTATCAATAGTTGACCTTTTGTTTTTATTAGCTTTTCCTTCTTTTAGTAGATGGTGTTTTCAATCCCTAAAGGGATCAGTATTTGTACATTTTCATCTGAAAGTGCAGCTCTTTTCTTGTTTCTTTTTTATTAGTTGAAAAATGTTTATTAGAGGAAATTTGCTGAAAAGCGCCTCCTTTAAAAAGAAAGAAAAAGATTGTTTTGACTATTTTGATTTTCTTTTTGTATCCTGTATTTCATTATTTACATTTTCTACCATTTTGCCAAATCACTATGTACAGATTCACAAGATTGATTAGATGCAGTAGACACTTTATGATCTTTGTCCCATGGTTGGGGATATGAAAATTTGAATCAGATTCTTTTGGGACTGAACATAAAGATGATTTGACTCAAATGAAATAATTTTCAGGGTTGCAATGTCTGGTAGATGAATATGTGGACTTTTATCCAATATTTGTTGGTAATCCTTTTCAAAAATCTCTGATGGAATAACATTCTCATTGTTGTTGCTTTCCTGTTGGTCTAAAATTAAATGGTATTATATCATTTTGGCATGTGTCTGGAGCCAAAATGTTTGGTATCAGATGTTATTACAGGACAGGAAGAAGTATTCTCATTTTCACGTTCATCTTCATCAGAACAATTGGCAATATAATTTGCTAACAGATTATCAACACATGCATGTATTTTGATTTGATTTCTACTATTGTCAACTTTTTTGCAACAGAAATATGTTTTTTTAATAGTTTCATTTGCTTGATTCTTATTTGCATTCTTTTTACATTTATGATGCTTAGAAATTTTGGTATCTTTTCCTTTTTTCTTATTTTTATCTTTAGAATCCTTTTTGTGTTTTATGCCCTTTCTTACTTTTTCTAGACTTGATTTTTAAAGAGCATTTATCATTTTCTAGAGTTTCCTTATTTTCTGTAGAGCAGGTAGATTGGAAATTCACATTTTGCTACACTATTGTTCTCGGTGATTAGACATTTATTAAATTTGAGCGAGATAAATCTGTCAAATCTGTTACATTTTCCTTCATTATTCTCTGAAACAGACGAGCAATTTTTCGTTTGCTACTTTTTCAAGCTGTATTGCCTTCTTTTCACAGTGACTTTTTTATCTTTTTATTTGCAATATTCCTTCTTGCTTTTTTGTGTGCTTCTTTTTTGCTTTTATGAACTTTCGCTTCTTACTTTTGTGTGTTTATTTTTTTAGATTTATGCTTTGAAGATGATTTTTTTATCATTTTTCTCTTTAGGTCTTTTTATTTATTGAATCTGCATTATTTTTCAATTTTAGCCTGTTCTAATCTAGTATTTTCTATATTAATAGGGATTGTTAGTGATGATAAGTTATCAGAAAGCATCACATTTATTTTGGTGTAAAATCTCATTTTGAATTTTCATTCAACTCAGTCTCTATGTTTGAGTGCTTTTTTCGAGTTCTTTAGGAACTTTTACAAAAGACCATTATTGAGATGCAGATTCCTCTCATTTCATTATTTTTTTGTTTGAGATTTCTTTACAAGACTTCTCTGGCCGTTTTTCAACTGCCCTTTTGATTTTACTTTCTGTTTCTTTATTTTTCTTCATAACAAATCTTAGAGCCGAATCTTCTTGTAAATCTAGTTGTTCACTGGGCTTAA